>JASDQU010372345.1:42950-60384 GCA_032191745.1 Picea mariana
AGATTCCACTCCTTCATTATTCTCTAACTTTGGCACGATTGACTTTATATAAATTATTTATTTTGTTAGGGTCTCTATATAATATTTCCTGCACATATTGTTTACATGAGGAATTTATTTGATAACATGTCTTTCTCGTTGGTTATCACCTTCCAAATCATGCATAACTTCTTCCTGAAGATGGAAATTATTACATGTATCTGCAAGTTTCTCAATTACTCGCCACAACTTTTCACATTTCCCAAGTTCTCTTGATTATTTCTCCCTACCTTTTGACAAGCATCTTTCCAATATTTGAGATGAGTTTAAATATTAAGTATTTCACTTTCACTAGGACAAGGGATTTCAGGAGGGATATCGTGAGGCTCAACTTGCCACTTCTTCACATAATCAAATTGAATATGAATTTTCTCCTACTGTATTTTGCAATGTTGTAATTATGAAGGGAAAGCATATCATGACATTGAATATTAAGATGTTGGGCTCACATATTAAAATCCATCTACAATGGGTTTAACTCATCCTAAATTTTCAATGCATACTTAATAGACTTTAAGATAACATGTTTCTTTTCTTTTAAATATTTGACTTGATTCTTCAAAAGCTCCACTTGTGTTTTTCATTGTTTTATCTCTTCAACCATGCCACTAACACTTATACATTAACATCAATGAAATCCACTTGATTAAATGCTAAGGCCACAATATCTAGATCTTTAATATCCATCATAGTGTAACATAAAAACTCTTATTCACTGAGAAATGAATATTTCTGAGTATTAATATTTGATTGAATATAATGAAAGATGATGATTACACTACCCTCATGATAGTTTCTATAAGCATTGACTGGTCACAAGGTGAGGAGGTCTGTGCCTCTTGACGAAGACTTGCGTTCCTCTTGATTTAATTAAATGTTTTTATTACAATTTATTATATTTATTATTATCATTTTTATGTTTGTAACATTGCCACCCTCTTAATATTTTGCTTTGTCCTCAAAGCAAGGGTAGGGATGGGTATTTTTAGAGGAATTGTTCAAACTCCCATTATGAATATTTTTCTAGAAGGTTTTTCCATTTGATAAGATATTCCTTTATGGTTATAGAACGTAACACCTTTTCTTTCGTGGAAAGAATACCTTCTGGTTCTAAAATAATTTTTCCTTCGTCATCGAATTCATGGATTTATGTTTGCACTGGTTGAGCTTTCCCAAGCATTGTTTTTAGACATGAAATATGGAAGACATTGTGGATGCGACAATTGTCTGGAAACTCCAATCTATAAGCTACTTGGCTAATGTTTTTGTTAATTTGAAAGGGTCCATAGAATTTTGGGCATAATTTTTTCTTCCCTTGTTGCTTAAGGGATAATTGTTTGTAGGGTTGGAGACGTACAAACAACCAATCACCTTCTTCGAACTCTCTTTCTAATCTATGTTGGTATGCTAGTTGTTTCATTCGATTACGAGTTGTTTCTAGGTTCTCTTTTAATATTTGTATGATTTTTTGTTCTTCCTCTAGATTATTTATTATTGCTTGTACCTTAGTATTTATTAGTGAAAACTCCTTCCATTCAGGTGGTTCGTAACCATACAAGGATTGGAAAGGATTCATTTTAGTAGATGTGTGATATGTATAGTTGTACCACCATTCGACTAAATGTAACCATTGAGACCATTTATTTTGCTTATCTGTCACAAAGCACCGTAGGTATGTTTCTAAGAATTTATTTACAATTTATGTTTGTCCATTTGTTTGTGGATGATAGGCAGAGCTCATATTAAGAGATATTCCTATATTTTTACAAAATTCTTTCCAGAAATTTCCTTCAAATTTTGCATCCCTTTCGCTGACAATTATCTTCAGAAACCCTTGTAATTTATAAATGTTTTTGCAAAAAACATCTGCAATTTGTTTTGTTGAGTCAGTTTTTCTTACTGCCATGAAATGTGCATATTTGGTTAATCTATCAACCACCACAAAAATGGTATCCTTCCGCTCAGGCATGGGTAGCCCTTAAAACTTCCATTTTAAATTTTGAGGATGGAATTAGGTAGATTTTGTTCTTGTACCATAAAATACCATTTTTCCATTCAAATTTGGGGTTTTGGTGTAAATTGTTGATTATGGAATTAGATTCAATATCTTTGGCATACTCAACTTGAATCTCATCCAACCTATTTGGAATGACTATTGTTGTTACATATGCATTTACTTCCTCATCTTTTCATGATAATGCATCAACAACTACGTTGCCTTTCCCCTTTTTGTGTATTATTTCCATATCAAAGGTGGAAATTTTCTCCATCCACTTTTGTTATTTTGTGGACAACGTTTTTTTTTTTAGTAAGTATTGGAGACTATTGTGATTAGTACGTATCAAAAATTTTCTTCCTAAGAGATATTTTCTCCATTTAGCTAATGCATGCATAATAGATAACATTTCCTAATTATAGGTAGATTTTAACTCTTCTTTTTGTTGAGATTTCAACTTTCAAACTCTATTGGGTGGCCATCTTGCATTACTACTACTCCTATTCCAATTCATAATACATCACATTCTACTACAAAGGGTTTTGCAAAATTTGGTGTTGCTAATACAGGTGTAGACAACATAACCCTTTTTAATGTTTCAAAATGTTCTTGTGCACTGTTATCCTATTTGAAGGAATTTTTCTTTAATAGGTTTAACAAGGGTGTTGTTAAATGAGCGTAGTTCTTGATAAATGTTCGATAATAACCTGTTAATCCAAGGAATCCCCTTAGTTTTGATATGTTATTTGGTTTGGGCCATTCTGTGATTGCCTTGATTTTTTTAGGGTCCACCTTGACTCCTTCTCAAGATATGACATGACCAAGGTATTCTACTTCTTCTTTACCAAAGGAACATTTTGATAGTTTTGCATAAAACTGATTTTTCTCTAAGAGAGAAATTACATGTTCTAAATGCTTCATATGCTCCTTCCAAGTTTTACTATAAATAAGAATATCATCAAAGAAGACCAATATGAACTTCCTTAAGTAGGGGTGAAAAGGTTGATTCATAGTTGGTTGAAAGGTATATGGTGCATTGGTTAGACCAAATGGCATAGCTTTAAACTCATAATGACCTTCGTGTGTTTGAAAAACAGTTTTTTGTACATCTTCTAATCTTACTCGAATATGTTAGTACCATGATCTTAAATCCAATTTTGAGAAGTATTTAGGTCCATGGAGTTCGTCTAGTAACTCATCTAAGAAGGGTATATGGAATTTATTTTTTATAGTTATTTTATTTAACCCTCGATAGTCTATACATAGTCTGAAAGATCCATCCTTTTTTCGAACCAATCCTACTGGGGCTACATATGGGCTCCTTCTTGTCGTAATAACCCCACATTTTCAATAGGTCTTGAATTAGCCTTTCTATTTCTATCTTATGGTGGTGAGGATATTGATAAGGTATAATATTAACTAGTGTTGAATCTGGCTTAACCTCAATTATATGTTCTATGTTTCTATTAGGTGATAGCTTCATAGGTAAGTCTTGGAATACCTTGTCATATTTTTGGATTAATGTTTGAATCTCTAGATGTTGCGACAACTATTTATGTTTTTAATAACTGTATCTGATGACAGTGTGCCACATAAGCTGGTTCTCCTTTTCAAATTAGTTTCTCCATTTGTTGTGAGGATATAATTTGGGTGGGACGCGACTAGAATCCGTATAATTTTTATTGTCTTCCTTAACATTTGAAATTGATAAATTGTTTTTTGTTATTTGCAGAATAGCTCCCTAGCATTTGTAACCATTAAATTCCCAAGATGATGTCTACTCCTCCCAAGATGACATAGATCCCCTTCCCTCCAAAAGGGCTTCTTGACCTCCTAGTCTTGGATCATTTGAAATGCTGAGCTGGGGCAACTCCTTGGGTCTCTACGAGCACCCAAAATTACTCTACCCATACAAACAGGTTTCTTCCACAGGTGACCATGGATATGACCATGGGTTTACCTCTTTGTGGTTCAGACTTCGAGGATATCCCGAATCCTTCCCTCAACTTTTCCTGAAGCACTTGTCTCCGATCTTCCAAAATCTCGCCACACATCTCCTTAGATTCGTCGGCCCCACTATGGTTCAGACTTCGTGACTTCGCGAAATTCTAGGCCTTCCGCCCACAAACCTTTGATCTTACGATTTCCGAACTTGGTAATCCATTGCCACTTTCCATTCTATGATCAATGATCAAGATGGAATCACGACTCCAGAATTCCCGACTCTAATTTTGTCAAGTCCTCGAACTTGCCGAACTTTGAAGTACCGAAACACTTCATGATTGTTCTCCTTGTAGCTTTACTAGATCTAATGGTTTGGAATTGTTTGCATCCCTTCGAGAATGAATCTCATTCACTGACTTCCAGTGAAGACCTCAAGAAATTATTCCCTTGAAGATTTCCACCGTTCTCCCTCTTGATCTTTAACTTCCTCGGGTTCCTCTGAATGCTTTCTTCGACGCTTATTCGAAATCTCGATCTGTGAAGACCTTGCAAAAAAATTTCATCCACAACTTCAACTTCTCCGTGTGGAAGACTTCACACTCCTGGCGACTGTTCTCCAACCATTTTTGTCTCTCGTGATTGAAATCACATTGCCCCTCCTTAGATTTCGATTCTGAAACCTATGTCACTCACTCCTTGCGAATGTCAATGTGCTCCTGACACACATACAAGTTTCACTATCTCTTTGGAGTTTTCGAGTCGGAACAGACTCGGTAACGCACTCCTTGCAGACACTATGCACACCTTGCACTCGCTCAATGAAAAGAAACAATGGAAACTTATCTATCCATCACAGTGACTCATACATTCAATAAAGGAAATGCGATCATGGATTCAAGAATAAGAGATAACTTAGTATTGAAAAATAACAAAGAGTCTACCATTCACTCATTCAGATAGGCACACAACAACACACATTTGGGACAATATGTTCCTCTATTATATTCATCTGCCTGGAAGTTACATACGTTCATACAATATATCTATGTATCTGCCAGTTTACAATGGAAATTGTAACATTCCTGACCATCAACCCTATGGCCGGGCCAACATTACTACGCGAAATAACAATCTCATACTTAATTCTATATATAAGACATGCATTTAAGCAAATGAAACACATTTAAACTCAGAGTAACCATAAGAATTACTGCTATTATAAATAATCAATGGCTTTAACATTAATTCGTATGCACAACAGAATACATGATAAATATAAATACACAGACATGCAAAAAAGTAATTAAAACATCATCTGGTACTTATCTTTGAAACGGTGGTAATTCCACCAACTAGTTGCAGGCCTTCCACGAACCTCCTAGCCTTAGACCACACTGCTCATCAAGCTTAGCAGTGGCTCACCCCCAAGCTGGGACTAAGCTCCACCCCCAAGGCAAGGAATCCTAGGCTAGGCTGAGGTTATAGGGAAAACACACAGTCATAAGGAAGGAATTTTCTCCTAGGAACCACTCAGACTCACTACCATAGACTCTCCTTCCCCACATGTCTATACCACCCCAAGAGTATACACCTTCTCTGTCACCTAGACAGTCCTTCGACTGCTAACCTCCCTTGCCTTGGGTTTCAGCAACAGACCGGACCAGAAGTCTCTGAGCTCTGTGGCAGCTACAGGGTTCCTTCCAGGAGTTCTCTCCTTCTTCTACGCACTCTCTCACATGGAGAGAGTCGCTCACAGGAAAAGAAACCTGTTCTTCCAACTTCAATCACCTCTCTCACCTGGAGAGAGTGTTGTACAAATTGGCCAACAAGCCACACACAGTCCAGTACTACATGACCACAACAACCAATGCGAAAAACAGACATGGTCTTTCTAAACAGGCTCAGTAATGACAAGATGGTCTCCTAGTTATGGCTTTGGGACAGAGACTCCACACACAGGATCGATCTGCTCAGACAGAGGATGCATCGGATTTTCCAGAAATCAACACAGGCTATCCTCAAAATTAACACACAGACCTCGCCCCCCGGTTTCAGAATGGCACGAGGTCTCTTGCAGGGGTCAGACGGGACATATGGTTCAAAAGATGCACGGGTCTCTTCCAGAGGTCGGACGGGTTCACGCCCAGGCAGTCGAGGGTTGAATGGTGGAGGAACCCCTAACGTGGTTGATCTCAGACGCTTTATTTTCATGCGCCTGGGTTGACACTTGTCACCCATGCAACTGCGTGCGTTCCATCCATTTGGAAGTTGCTTGTCCTTCCAAAAGAACTTAGGATAAAGCATATTATTCACATTCTTTTTGGAATAATATTAAAATATTATTCCCAAGGCTTAATCCCTTAGGATCAACACTTATCCCTTCTTCCCACCTTCCAGCCCCTAATCCCTTGCCCACTCTATGGAAGCTTAGTCCCCCATCACTCATTCATCGTGGTCGGTCTACACATGGCGGTGTTTATATTTTTATTAATAATCTGCATAGATACATGTACAAAATCAGGCTCTTGGCCTTCAAAACTTAGGCTCTCTGGCTTAACAATCACATAAGCCCGCCAAATTATATTAACTTGGCTCACCAGCCTATAAAAACATAATTACAATTCATTTCACAAATATGATTTACAACAGGGCTAGGCCTTGGGGACATTACAATCCCCTCCCCTTATTTCTGCACTATCCTCAGTGCAACTTTACACTGTCTCTGCAAGCTTTTCAAAATTTTCAAAAAGATGTGGGTACTCTGCCCGCATAACATCTTCATGCTCCCATGTCACGTCCTCAGGACCATACAAGGTCCATTGGACCTTTACAAGCCCTATAGCTCGATTCTGGAGTTGTTTGTTTTTCCTGTCCAATATGTGCACAGGATGCACTTGCAGGACACCTTCTGGTTCCACCTAAACCACATTCCAGTCAATAACATGATTAACATTAGGTATATATTTCTTAAGCAATGAAACATGAAACACATTATGTACAGTCATAGATGCAGGTAATGCAATCTTATATGCAATTGGCCCAATCCTTTCCAGGATTTCAAAGGGCCCACAAAATCTTGTTGCCAACTTGGCACAACTTCCTAGCTTCAGGGAACTCCTGTTAGTTTTCAGTTTCAGGAAAACATGATCACCCACTTTGAATTCTTGGTGGGTTCTATTCTTATCAGCATAACTTTTTTTCCTGTCCTGGGCAGTTTTTAAATTCTGTTTAATTTTTATCATTTGGTCCTCCATCTCCTTGAGCAACTCTGGCCCAACTACTGCTCTGTCAGCTGGATTATCCCAACTCACTGGAGTGTTGCACTTTCTTCCATAAAGTGCTTCAAATGGGCTCATCTTCAACGATGCATGATACCCATTATTGTGGGCGAATTCTACCAAATGCAGGTAGTATTCCTATCTTGATGGTTTGTTCATCACAGTCCTTTCCAGAAATTTGAGGTGAATTTTGGGTCCCTATCAGACACAATCGTTTTAGGAATTACGTACAAGCGTGCTACTTCTTTTAAGAAGATGTTAGCAACATCTGCTGCCTTGTGAGTGGTTTTCAATGGAATAAAATGGGCAGCTTTTATAAGATTGTGCACCACAACCATGATCGAATCATGTTGCTTGCTTGTTCTGGGAAATCCTGTAATAAAATCCATGGTCAGCAGTTCCCACTTCCACTCAAGAATGGGCAAAGGCTATAGAAATCCTACTGGGTGCCTATGCTCAGCCTTAATTTTCTAGCACTCCATACATTTGGTGATGTATTCAGTAATGTATCTCTTCACACCCAGCCAAAAGTAATGGCTTTTGACTGCTGCCACAGTCTTCTGATATCCAGGGTGTCTAGCATATGTCACGTTATGCATTTCTTTTAGAATCGCAAGTTTCAATTCCTGGACCTTGGGTATATACACTCTGTCTTTATACAGAAGTAATCTATCAACTTCCAAGGTGTAACTTTTCTTTTTCTGTGGTCTCTCACATTATTGTAGCTTTCCTACTAAGTCTCTATACTGTAAATCAACATTTGCAGCTTCCAAAATTTTACCCTTGATATCAGTCTTGTACATGCTAATGGTTGTAGCATGTAATTCATGCACTTTTCTGCTGAGTGCATCAATCACCTTATTTTCCTTTCCCTTGATATGCTTGATATCAAAGTCGTATTCGCACATAAACTCTAGCCATCTACTTTGTCTAGCGTTTAAAGTCGGCTGATCAGACAAATATTTCAGACCATTGTGGTCTGTTCTCAATTCAAATATCCTTCCCATGAGGTAATGTCTCCATTTCCTTAGAGTGTGAATGATTGCTGCCAACTCCAAATCGTGAGTGGCATAATTCTTTTCATGCTCTTTCAGATTCTTGGACTCATAACAGATTACAAATCCATTCTGGCTGAGAACTCCTCCTAACCCTTCCTTACACACATCTGTGTACACCACAAAATCCATATTTGGATCTGCAATCCTCAAGATTGGAGTGTTGGTTAATAGTTGATTCAATCGCTGGAAACTCTTATCACACTCTTCAGTCCACTAAAACTTTTTCTCCTTCCTTTGCAAGGAAGTGATAGGTTGAGCTATCTTTGAGAACCCTGCGATAAACCTTTTGTAATAGCCTGCTAGACTCATAAAGGATATAACTTCCACCACATTCCTTGGTGCTGACCATTCTCTGATGGACTCAACTTTCTCAGGATCCATGGCGATCCCTTCTTCTGAAATAATGTGCCCCAAGTAATGGATCTGCCTTTGGTAAAATGAGCATTTGTTCATTTTGGCATACAATTGGTGTCCTCTCAACACTTGCAGCACCAATCTCAGGTGTTGTTCATGCTCTTCCTTTAACTTGGAATACACCAAGATGTCATCCAGGAAGACTATGACAAACTTGTCTAAATAGTCCCTGAATACACCATTCATCAAGCACATAGAAACAATAGGTGCGTTTGACAGTCCAAACGGAACCACTGTGAACTCGTAATGACTGTACCTTGTTCTAAATGTGGTCTTTCTTATGTCCTCATTCTTTATTCTTACTTGGTGATATCCTAATATGAGATCTATATTTGAAAATATTTTTGCACCCTTCAACTGATCGAAAAGATCATCAATCCTCGATAGAGGATACTTGTTCTTGACAGTTACCTTGTTCAGCTGCCGGAAATCAATACACAGCCTCAACGTCCCATCCTTCTTCTTCACGAATAGGACTGGGGCACCCCAAGGTGACACACTGGGGTGAATGTACCCCTTCTTTAGAAGCTCTTCAAGTTGTAGTTGCAACTCTTTCAGCTTTGGCATACTCATCATATAAGGAGCTTTCGAAACTGGAGCTGCTCCAGGCATCAAATTTATAGAAAAATCGATGTCTCTCTTTGGAGGTAGTCCAGGTACCTCCTGAAATATGTCCTTGAACTCTGTGAGTACCTCATGGTATCCAATATTTGAGACTTCATCTCTAGATGCTTCCTCCACACGGGCTGCAAATAATTGACAGCCTTTCCTGTAACACTTCTTCAGTTGCATGGCTGAGATTTCTCTAACAGCCACAGCTCTGGGAATTCCTTGGACTATTTTTCAATTTCCCTCCTCATACAGGCATGTAAACCTCTTGTTACGATAGTCCATAAGTGCATGGTGTTGGTCCAACCAGTCCATCCCAATTAAGCAGTCGTAAGAACCTAAAGGAAGAATATTCAATTTAGCCTTCGTGCTCAATCCATTCATGTCTACAGAACAAGACTTAATCAACTCAGTGACCTTCCTCTTGGTTCCTGTAGCCAACTACACTAACCAAGAATTTTCATGTTTGCTTCTTGATAAATGCAAACTTTCCACCACCCTAGGGTCTACATAACTATGGCTATCCCCCGAATCAATTAAAATAATAATTGGTCGGTTGTTAATCATACCTTCCACTTCAATCATGTGCGATTGAAATTATGCTTGCTTGTCGTCCAGGGCTGCGTAGATCCTTGGCATCCTGCTGCCCATGTCTTCCACGGTTTCAACTTGCTGAACATTGTGGATGGTTCTCGCTTTATCTTTTCTGTGGGGGAAGTCTCGGTACCTATGGTTTCCTTTACAACCCCAACACTCCATAGGTGGCAGTCTGGGCATTTGTTCATCCACTTCAGCCTTCTTGGTCTCCCTAAAGGATGGTTGTCCCTGAGGATTGTTTCTGAAAAAGGGAGGCTTGTTTCCCTTCTGCCTCTATTCCTTCTTAAACTTCCTCTGGTCATCCCAATCCTTTCGAAAGGTAGGATTTTCTCTCTGTTGTTCATATAAGCATTTAGCCCTTCTTATTGTTTCTTCCATAGTCTTAGGATCATCATACTAAATCTTGTCACCAATGGTAGGTGGCAGTCCACTCAAATACCTTTGAATCTTGATAGCCTCATCTTTTATGAATGGAAGATACTTCAGTAGTTCCAAGAAACTTCGTTCGTATTTATCAATGGTCATGCTGCCTAGCTTGAGTTCGAAGAAATCCTTCATCTTTATGTCATAGTATCTTTTATTCAAGTATTTCTTCTCAAAATACCTCTTGAACTCCTTCCAAGTGATATCTTTCTCCCTAATGTGCTGCACCTGCACAAACTGATCCCACCACATGGATGCTTTTCCTTTTAGTTGATACATCGCAATCCTTCCTTCTGCATGAGACGAATAATTCTGCAGTTGGAAATATTTCCTCATACCAAGCAACCATGTTTTGGCATCTTCCTCCTTCTTATGTTCTCCATCGAATGTTGGAGGCTTGATATTGTTCATCTCCCCTTTCAATTCATCCACTCTAGATCTTTGGTGTTTTCTGGTAGGGGATGGGCTTGAGCTACTTT
This sequence comes from Picea mariana, assembly GCA_032191745.1. Taxonomy (NCBI): domain Eukaryota; kingdom Viridiplantae; phylum Streptophyta; class Pinopsida; order Pinales; family Pinaceae; genus Picea; species Picea mariana. Next base: position 53,788 of record JASDQU010372345.1, read on the forward strand.
GTGCCTCCCTATTGGAATGCTTTGGGGAGTGATGATGGTGTCTACTACCACTCCTCGATCTTCTTCTCCTCTCAGGGGTACTGATGCTTCTTGATCTTCTTTTCCTCTCAGGGGTCTTGCAACTCTCTGTCTTGCTTGAGTCACTCCCCTTCTCGAATTTCCTTTCTATTCTTTTCAGGCTCTTCAACATTTTTAAGTTGAATTTACCCTGCTGATCCCTGACCCTCATGAGCTTTCGGCTATCAGCTCGGTGAGCCTGGGCATCTTTTTACAATCCTTAAATGATTTTAATTATATGCCCTTCCTTATCCAATTCTCTTCTGTGCCCATTAGAGTTTGATCCTTCGACTCCCAGGTTGACATATTTTCCTTCTCTTTCATCCTTTGATTCAGAGGCAATCTGCACCTCTTCCATTTCTATACTTGGCTGTCCTAACACTCGTTGAAATATGCACACACAACGTGCAATCAACCAAAGTTTGTCAGGCCTTAAACCCCTAATAAAATCACAACATTCATTAATCAACGTGATTAAGAAAAATGTTTCGAATCCACTAAGTTTTCTGAGCTCTATTCATCTCTGTAATTTTCGAGACTTTGGGACTCCGGGTTTCAAGGTCTCGGTCCACGAGGTTGTCATTCTCGCTTTCGGGACTTCTCGTTTCGGGGTCTCAGTACCCGGGAGTTCATGATGCAGTGACTCCCAACTTCTTATCGCTACAATCCCCAAAATCCAATACACGCGTTCTTGTACGAGATCCAATGATCCTTGATGATTTGGATCTAATGGTCCAGATCTTTTCGAAGTTTTGTGAACTGAGAGTTCATGATGCAACGACTCCCAATATTTGTCGCTTCAATCCCTGAATTCTGAAAATTCAGTTTCCTTATTCTCAGGGCCCATAGCACAACAATTCATCCTTTAGATCTGCTACAGTTCTTCCGTCTCTGAAAATTTCGGGACTTTGGTTTTCGAGGTTTCGGTCCTTGAGGCTTCCAGACTTGATTTCCTTTCTAATCCCGACTTCTGAAATCTTGATTTACTTTACCCTTTTGTCCACATAGCACATTTGTCACCCACACCCACGGTGGCACGTGGCATGTTCAAGACGGTCCACGTCATCTTCGGTGATGTCATCGGGTCCCACCACTCTCGCTTTTCTTCTCGACCCACTGGCACGTGGTACACATCGATGTGTCCACATCCATTCCAAGTGAAATCCAACAATTAGAACTTTCTCAGATATACGACGCAGATCTTTTCGGCGTTTCGGGGTTTTGGGCATCAGGAGTTCGTGCGTCCACGCATCTCGAGCTTCTGTTTGCCGAAATTCCAAAAATTACAGTCTATTCATCCACTTGATCCAACGGTCAAGTTCCTCTCCTACGATCTACGATGTAGATCATTTCAGAATTTTGGGTTTCATTATTTCATGACTTGCGAAAACAAGGTTCTTCCCCTTTGGTTTCTCGGGTGCCGAAAATCCGTATGGCAACCACGTGTCCCCCCTGATAGACGGTCCTCACGATTTCAGGATTTCGCATACTGCGATTTCCACACTCCTGTGCAACTCCAAAGGTTTTTAAACCTTGTGCACATTCTCAAGATCTGACAGTCGTGAGGGTTCTCCTTTCCTCCCGAACATATCCTAAGGCTCCAACACTTCTGGTGTGGAGTTCTCTCTCTTCCTGTGGCCATATAACACACTAGCATCAGTTTTATAACACCGCTACACCTCCTGAGCTTGGTAACACGGTCAAGTGACTCCTTGACACTCAAGAACATTCAAAGGTCTGAAATTGGTCCTCCAGACACAATTTCTTCTCAAAACCTTGGTCCAAAGATCACTTATCTAGCCCATCTAGGCTCAACATTGGAACCTTATCTCTGATACCAAACTGTAACATTCCCGACCATCAACCCTATGGTCGGGCCAACATTACTACACGAAATAACAATCTCATACTTAATTCTATATATAATACATGCATTTAACAAAATGAAACACATTTAAACTCAGAGTAACCATACAAATTACTGCTATTATAAATAATCGATGGCTTTAACATTAATTCATATGCACATCAGAATACATGATAAATATAAATACACAGACATGCATAAAAGTAATTAACATCATCTGGTACTTATGTTTGAAACGGTGGTAATTCTACAAACCAAGTGCAGGCCTTACACGAGCCTCCCAACCTTAGACCACACTACTCATCAAGCTCAGTAGTGGGTCACCCCCAAGATGGGACTAAGCTCCACCCCCAAGGCAAGGAATCTTAGGCTAGGCTGAGGTTACAGGGAAAACACACAGTCACAAGGAAGGAATTTTCTCCCAGGAACCATTCATACTCACTACCACAGAGTCTCCTTCCCCACATGTTTGTTCCACCCTAGGAGTATACACCTTCTCTGTCACCTAGAAAGTCCTTGGGCTGCTAACCTCCCTTGCCTTGGGTTTCAGCAACAGACCAGACCAGAAGTCTTCGAGCTCTGTGGCAGCTACAGGGTTCCTTCCAGGAATTCTCTCCTTCCTCTGTGCACTCTCTCACCTGGAGAGAGTCACTCACAGTAAAAGGAACCTGTTATTCCAACTTCAATCACCTCTCTCACCTGAAGAGAGTGTTGTATAAACTGGCCAACAAGCCACACCCAGTCCAGCACTGCATGACCACAACAACCAACGGGGAAAACAAGCACGAGCTTTCCAAACAGGCTCAGCAATGACATAATGGTCTCACGGTTATGGCTTTGGGACATAGACTCCACACATAGGCTTGATCTTCTCAAACAGAGGATGCATCGGATCTTCTCAAAATCAACATAGGCTATCCCCGAAATCAACACATAGACCTCCCCCCTGGTTTCAGAATGGCATGAGGTCTCTTGCAGGGGTCGGACAGGACGTATGGTTCAGAAGATGCACGGGCTCTTCTAGAGGTCGGATGGGTTCATGCTCAGGCAGTCGAGGGTTGAATGGTGGAGGAACCCCCAACATGGCTAATCTTAGACACTTTATTTGCATGCACCTGGGTTGACACTTTTCACCCATGCAACTACGTGCGTTCCATCCATTTGGAAGTTACTTGTCCTTCCAAAAGAACTTAGGATAAAGCATATTATTCACATTCTTTTTGGAATAATATTAAAAATATTATTCCCAAGGCTTAATCCCTTAAGCTTAGCCCCTAGGCTCAACACTTAGCCCCTCTTCCCACCTTCCATCCCCTAATCCCTTGCCCACTCTGTGGAAGCTTAGTCCCCCATCACTCATTCATCGTGGTCGGTCTACACACGGTGTTGTTTATATTTTTATTAATAATGTGCATAGATACATGTACAAAATTAGGCTCTTGTCCTTCAACACTTAGGCTCTCTGGCCTAACAATCACATAAGCCCACCAACTTATATTAACTTGGCTCACCAGCCTATAAAAACATAATTACAATTCATTTCACAAATATGATTTACAATAGGACTCAGCCTTGGGGACATTACAACAATCCATACATTAGATTCAACTCCAACAACAATCAATAACCAACTACCAACAACAACCTTTACTGGGCAATATTAAAAATATTTATACAAAAGGGTTTCTCTTCGAGCCTTTCCCTCCAACTACTCTACACTATCTTATCGAAATTAATTTCTACCAACTACTTCATAGCTATTACAATAAATATTGAGTCAGACAGATAAGAGTGAAAGCTCCAGATCTGTACTACGATCCTCTGTATTAAAGAAAAATGCATTCCCCATTGATCATATGTGATGCCTCATCCTCCAATCATTAAAGATGTTCATAACTCAAAATGTTTTGTCAGATATTACATTATTACATTGATCTTTGAAATTCAAAATATTTCAAAATATGTGCTAGTGCGCCTAACTGTCTTCCACGTTTGTGCTTTGCTAGTGATGCTCCTGCATCGCACTCGCTTGGTTGAAAAATTCACGGACTCCTATCCATGAGCTCCTGCACCAATCTTCCATGCTTTTGGACTTATGATTTACCAAACCAATTAGCATCTTCTACTGGTCATCCTTTCCACTTCACCAAATATTCAAAATATGTCTTCCTCCTGGTTTTCTTACCAACTCACTAATCTATGATCTTTTCCATCTGCGAATTCTCTGCTATAGGAATCTGTTTCTCCCACTGGATCCTCCCTTGATAATCAGATCCTTTGACTCCATCCTCCTTGTAAGGATATAGGTTTGCAATGTTGAATATGGGAAATATACCCACTTCTCCTGGTAGCTCTAATTCATAAGCATTCTCGCCAAATTTCCTCAAGATTTTACACGGCCCTATCTTTTTCAACTTTAGCTTATTGTATGTTCCCCTCAGGAATATTTCCTTCCTTAGATGTGCTAGAACTTGATATCCAACCTCAAATTCAAGTTTCCTCCTATGTTGATCAACTCTACACTTGTATTCACTATTGCTCTTCTTTAACTACCCCTTGATATGATTGTGAAGTTCTTGTATTTCTACAGCAAAGTCTTCGGATCCCGTGCTCCTAAATTCACTCTGCCTCAGATATCTTAATTCTGACACTCCTCTCAGGTTCATTCCATACACGATTTGAAATGGACTTTTCCCAGTGCTTCTGTTCACTGAGTCATTGTATGAAAACTTCACTTGTGATAGAACCTGGTCCCACTGACTATGGTGTTCAGTGACCAAACTCCTCAACAAATATCCTAAGCTTTTATTCACCACTTCTGTCGGTTCGTCTGTTTGTGGATGATATGTATAACTAAAATATAGCTCTGTTCCTAACTTTTTCCACAACGTCCTCCAGAAATGACCGAAAAATTTGGTATCCCTGTCTGAACCTATACTCATAGGCAATTCATGGAGTCTCACAACCTCTTTGAAAAACAAATTTGCAACATGCGTTGCATCACTGGTCTTCTGGCATGGGATAAAGTGTGTCATCTTCAAAAATCTGTCCACCACCACAAATATGAAATCACTTCCTCTCTGTGTCCTTGGCAATCCCAACACAAAATCCATGATTATTTCATCTCAAGGCCTCTCTGGAATAAGAAATGGCTGATACAATCCTTTGTTTTTCTTTTCCTCCTTGGCATACTGACAAATCTTGCAAATGTTCGCAAATATCTTTACCTCTGCTCTCATACCTGGCCAATAATATGAACCGTTTAATTGGGCAAATATTTTTTCATGGCCCAAGTGTCCGACTAGACCTTGGGTATGTTTTTCCTTCAACAAATTATCCCTCATCAATCATATTGGTATGAAAAACTGACACCCTTTGAACAAAAACCCTTCCTGAATTGGATATTCGTCCCACTGGCTTCTGTCTCTGAGCACAGGATTTGCACACACTTCATATGCCTCTCCAAAATCTGGATCACTATGGTACATTTCCTTAAGGTGGTCAAACCCCAAGGTCTTGATTTGAAATTCCTGCAGAATCAAAATTCTCCTGCTCAATGCATCAACAACCTTGTTAGCATTCCTAGAAATATGTTTAATGACAAAAGTGAAATTTTTCATAAACTCTATACACTTGGCATGTTTCTGTTTTAACTTCTCCTGTTTGGTTATGAATTGCAAAGCGTCATTATTGCTATACAAAAAAAACTCCTTCGGGACAAGATATTGCCTCCATTTCTTCAAGGCTTGAATTATGTCATAGAACTCATTGTCATATGAGGAGTACTTATTTTTAGCTTCATTCAGATTCTCACTGAAATATGCAACATGTATGTTGTCTTGACTCAAGACTGCTCCAATTGCAACTCCACTCACATCACATATTACCTGAAATGTCTTTCTGAAATCCGGTAAAACCATAATCGGTTGTTCATTTATCTTCTCCTTCAATATGTTGAAGCTCCTCTCAGCCTCTTTTGTCTATTTGAAAGACTTGTGTCTCTTCTTCATTGTATCCATCATTTGAGCACTAATCCCACTAAAATTTCTGATGAACTTTAGATAAAAACTTGTTAACCCATGGAAGCTTCTTACCTCAAACATATTCTTCGATGACGACCATTCTTTGATTGCTTTCACCTTTTCATGATCCATCTTCAAATCATTTGAAGAAATGACAAAACCTAAGTAAATGAGTTCTTTTTTCATGAAAGAGGTTGTTTTCGGATTAATCAACAACTTCTCTCGCTGCAACCTCCTCATCACTAATGTCAAATGTCTCAAGTACTCCTCCTTAGTCTTGCTAAATACTAGTATATCATCCAGATATACAATCACAAACCTACCAATGAAATATTTTAACACTTCATTCATCAGTCTCATAAAAGTACTTGGGGCATTCGTTAAACCAAACGACATAACAATCCATTCATATAACCCCTCATTTGTCTTGAATGTTGTTTTCCATTCGTCACCTTGTTAAGAACCAAATATCAATATAACATAGAAAAACCTCATAATAAGTACTCAACGCCTTGAAAAAGTGAGAATTTCAGATAATAAGCCTCTTCGAGGGGGCAACCTCCTTTTACCCCACATAAATGTTCTAGTACAAGATGATTCCAAATGAAAATGTCTCCTTGGTATATATAGGAGACTAGGAGGTATAATTAC
>JASDQU010372345.1:67592-87752 GCA_032191745.1 Picea mariana
AATTTCGTGTTCAAAGTAATAATAACACTATGAGTCCTAGACTCATATACAACATGATGTTTCCATAAATAAGGTTGGCCCAAAAGAACATCACATTAAACTTCGAGAGGAGCAACATCAGACAATACCTCATCTTTGAAGGGCTTGATGTTGTACGAAATTTGGCACCATTGGATGACGTGGAGATTGCTTCCTTGGCAGAGCCATCCAATTGTGTAGAGTTGTGGCTGCAACGTTGTTGGTAAGGCCAACCTCTTGACGACCTCTACTGATATGAGGTTCTTCTAGTTACCACTATCAATGATGAAGCGAAACGGGGTGCATTTTACCCACATCTTTAAATGGAAGAGGCGCTCTCCTTCTTGGTTCACCAGGTTGGAGCTTGGTGGTAGAAACGATGGCACTGGGTTCAGCATCAAAGATCCGTATTCCCCTTTTTGGTTCAGGATTAGAGTCAGAACCCGCATCTGATTCAAAGGATTTCACTTCGGACACCAATGACTGCTTTGAGTGGTAGTCAGTAGTGTCATGCCAAGGGTTCTTATGGAAGTCGCACCACTTCCCAGTATCTTTCTTTGTCTTTCCGGTGTCCTTATTTTCTTGCGGCTTGGACTGGTTGTCTTGATACTATCCATCTTTTATCTTTCCTTTGTTTTGTGGGTTGGGGCTGCCCTTTCCTGGATTTTTTTGTGAGGGGTTCCCAGCCCCAAATTGTCGCATCTTTTGTTTGAGCTTCTACTCGATTTTGATGGCATATTGGTAGGCCGCGCCCAAGGATGAGATGTACAAAAATTCCATTTTGGTCTGGATGTATCTATGCAGATCACCACGATACTTGAGCACCAAATTTCGCTTTGAATATTTGATACCCAAATTGGTGCGCAAGGTATGGAAGATATTTGTGAAATCTGACACTGCTTGGTCTCTTTCTTGCAATAGTGTGGTCCATTTGGTATACAAGTCGTCATAAATTTCGATAGGGTAGTATTGTTCCTTAATAACATCCCTGAAGGATTCCCGGGTGACCATGACTGTAAATAATGAGGGTTCCTCTGTTTCCTTTTTCTCACAGAATTTTTCCCACCAATCTTTTACATGGGGAATGGCTTTGAGGAGCACAAAAGTAATATTTTCTCTATTCAAAAAGTTATGGACAAAAAAATACCCTTCAAGTAGATTCAACCACTTGTATACAACATCTGCGTCTATTTGTACCTTGAAGGGGGCGGCGCCTCCGCTCAAAGAAGATGTGTCACCTGTTGGTAGCTGTCGAAGGATTTGAGCGAAACTATCCATCATCTCGTTTCTTTGTTGTGTGAGGGATTCCTCAATCAACAATTTGAAGCAATATCCTATCCCATCATCTTTATTTTCTCCTACCATGAGAGGTCGCTTGGGCGTGTGAGATCTTTTGTCCTCAAGAGAAACAAGCTCGAGACCCAACTCTTTGTACTCTGACCTTGTTGGGGACATGCATTAAGACGCCAAGGAGTAGATCGCTCTGATACCACTGATCCGGATTTTATGAGCAGAATGAAATGACTACAAATTATTAGCAGGTGCTTAAAACAAAATAACCGAGATACGGTAAAACTAGTTTTCTATTCAATAAGGAAATAAGCTAAAACTGTAAAATGCAGCGGAAACAAGCTTGTTGGAATGGTGGCGGCTTATCTCTAAGAAGCAATGTGACGACTGGGCTCATTTGAAAGAAGATGATTACAATGAGGCTCTGAAGGAATTTTTACAATAAACAGGAATGCCAAAAACCCTAGACATCCAAAAACTTAACCCTAGGAGATGAAGCGCCAAAAGTCATGTGGGCCCTGTTTGGGTAAGTTAGTACATCAACTTCCCGAGGTCGTAACTTTTGCATACAATCTCTGTTTTAGGCGTATGATAGACCATTGGAAAGGTATCATTGAGGAGATTCATTTTTGGGGAAATATTTAAGGAAATTTCATATTTCTCGCCATTTTCCCCAAAAAACATCGTTTAGGGCCTCAAAACGGCTCCGGAAGTGAAAAACTGCTAAAAATAGTAAATTACCAAAATTGCCAGAAAACTGTTTTGAGCTAGTTGGAAAAGGTGGGTGGCCACCGATATCCACCTGGATCATTTAATTTGTTGAAAAGTGTAATTGAATCCATGCCAAATTATTGTATTACTTTAACAATAATTCCCAAAAGCATTACAAATACGATCAGGAAAAGTGCCCAAAGGGGTTAGATCCATTGGTAAGGAGTTAGGAGTTTTCACCATTCGTCAAGGTCCAATTTCCATGAGGGATTTTCTTAGATCCATGGGGTTACCTTGAGATAGTGGTAGAATGTGTGTTTGCACCTAGAGGGATTTTATTAAATGAACTCGTGCTTGTGCACACATAAGTGGATTAAATACCACACCAATGTCCTTTAATTTTATTTCAATTCTTGTGAGGGATTTTCTTGGAGCCATGGGATCACCTTGAGGTAGTGGTTGAATGTGTGGTTTCATCCAAATGGATGATATTAAATGATCTCATGCCCCATCCATGTATAAGTGAATCAAATCCCACCCTCATGTCCTTTAGTTTAAAAAACTCCAAGGGTTAACTCAATCGATTGAACCATCCTCCCAAGGCATGTTGTTGACATGAAAGCCATAATCCACAAGTTCAAATTTGATCGATTCCCTCAAGGGTTACCAACCACTATTGTGGTTAGTGGTTAAGATTCCATCCATTTGGTTATTTCGGGGAAGAGGGGAGGTTCCACATGGTGTTCCTAAGAAAACAAATACCAGGAAAATGTTTTTTAAATATGTTTGGTTAGGAAGAAAGGAAAAGGACTCTATCCATTTGGTTAAATGACTAAAATTTCAAATCCCAAAATAGCAACGGAATGGGGCATCAAAGATCTAAATCTCTTCAAAATATCTTGTTTCTAAAGGGACATGGAGGATGATATGCATTAAAAGACTATGGTAGATAGGTCTCTTGTTGCTAAAGGGACATGGAGGATGATATGCATTGAAAGACTATCATAGATAGGGCTCTTGTTTCTAAAGGGACATGGAGGATTATATGCATTGGAAGACTATGATAGATAGTGATGAGAAATAAATACCTCAACCCGGTCAATAAAGAAGAATGGTTAAGATTTCCAAAGAAGAAAGTCATGGGGGCTTGATTTGTTGGATAACTATGGTCAGACATGCCATATCATTAAGGATCAGCTTTGTTAGGGAATGAGGAGAACACCATATTGAGTTCAAACCCTTGGGTTGGTGGTACATGTAATCATTATTTGTCTGAGTTTTACTAGAACACTTTCATTCACATCAAATATTTTTCTTGAATGATGTCTATGATGGGAATGAGCATGGATAATGGAACTTGACATGGTGAAATGCATATCAACTAGAATCGTCCAATGAATGAGGAGAAGAATGGAATATGCATAGAAAAGTATTAACAAAGGGCATTCATCAATCTTCGTGATCAACATGACTCATTAGTGTGTGAAACTTGTAAGACAAGGGGACATTGTAATAACATGATATAAAACCTCCTTACTTCAAAGAGAGGGCTTAGAAACATAGTAGAAGTGGCATTCATTCTGGAAATTCAAGAACTCTGAAAAACTAAAATTCTATTATGGCTTGTCCTCTCCAACTGATTTGTCAAGGTGATTGAGTAAACTTCGGTGATTGAGTAAACTTCAAAGGAAATCTTGGTAGGGTCCAAAATATTTTATCCTTTGCAAGGAGCAAGAGGATACTCTAACTCATCTATTTCTGTATATGAAATATTTATTGAACCCATGTATTGTAAATGTTTTCCGATTTTAGTAATAAGAAAAAAAATTAAAATTCTTGATCAGGATAATATGGTAAAGTGAATCTTTAAAAAACAGGAAACTAGGTTGTAGTATCCCAATGGGATTTCGTTGATGAGGTCTTCCTACTTATTGTGTGGGATTGACTTGTACGGTCAATAAATCTGAATTCCATGGAGTCTGCGTTGACTTTACTTTGTTTGGCAGGTGAGGTAGATTAGGTCGTCAATAAATAAAAGAAAGAAAGACGGGCAAGGAAAAGGGAAGCATTTCCAGGTGGCGGCCATGTTGTCATACATCCACAATTAGGTGGCACACATCATACATAGCTTAGTTGGGGTCACATGGTTTACATATTTTTTCAACCGGACATGTGAATTGTCCGTTGGTGGTGAGGGAGCATACTAGTATTAATATGCGGACCTCTCTCGACCTCTTAGTTGAGAGTTCGAATCTCATAGAAGAAAAATTACCTCTTCACATTTGGATTTTCTCTGATATTCACATTTGTTCGGCAAGGGTTCTGCTTGGGGTTTGGACTTCAGTATCGAATAGCAGGAGAAGGTTTCTAGTGAGTGTGAGCGATAATGGCAGGCGCAGAAAAGTACACATCTGCAGCTCTCTTGTTTGCCGTCATCATAATTATGATGGGAGCAGAAAAAGCAGCAGAAGTGAAGGCATTTGCCCCCAATACGATAATGGAGGCAAGAGTTGCTGCAGTGCCCTTCCTTCCCTCTCCATTTGTCCCTCTCATCGCCTCCTCATCCCCTTTTTCTGGGCCTGTCGACTTTACTAAGGTCTCTCTGGTCCCTTTTTATGATCAGGGAGAGGTGGCTATTATTTTTTTAATAAATCTGTGACCTATCATATTCTTTTATGTATGACATTATTGGTATGGATATTTTGGGGTTTATTCTTTTCTGGATGATATCCAAAGTATTTTGTATCCAGGGAGAGGATTGTTTCCTTCATTGTTTAGCCATTTAGGAAATAAAGGGATCTTCACGGTTATAGAAATAAGTGGAACTGTTATAGAATTATTTTATATAATCTTGGATTTCGCATGCTACAATGCGAGGGAATTATACATGCTACAATGGCAGGGGCATTATACAGAGTTAGGGTTTGTCTGTTTTAGGGTTTTTTACTAAATTATTTGAGCAGAACGTTCAGTAACCTCTGATATCTTATTTTTTTTTGAAGTAGGTGTTAGCCATTTCTTGTATTCTATTGCTTATAGTCATTCCTTTACATCTGGATGGTTGCAAAACAATCGTATTTGTTTGATTTGTAGAGTGGTTTCAGGGTAATAATTTAAAACTTTAAAAGCCATACTTAGCACTTATATAAACAAGTTGCTTATAAAGTTCTATGTTATGAACTTCTCTCCTACAGGTTACAGGTTAAGTATCTTCACAACTTTTCTAATTTTATAATATTTCTCTGCCATAGGCAGGTTTATAGAGTTGAGTTTGTCTCGACGTAATATTGATATATGTTTTGATTATTAATTTAACTTTTTAAATTTTATATTATTTTTCCCCATTAGGTAGAGGGTTAAAGGGTTGAGTTTGTCTCAACTTAGTATTGATTTATGTTTTGATTTTTTATTTTTTATATGCAAAGAATATTGGAAAAAATATTTTATACAATATTTGTATTGATTTATGTTTTGATTATTAATTTTTTATATCCAAAAAATATTTGAAAGAAAAAAAAATATTTTATATAATATTTGAAGGAAAAATTTGTTTTATATAATACTTGTTGTCTTTTATGCATATCAACCTTTATAAGTCCTTATAAGTGTTGATGTTTTACAAATATCCTTTTTATGTGTTGCAAATTACAATCCGAAGAGTATTTAATCATTTTTTAGATTTCTTTAAGATGTTTAATTGTTCTACATTTTTGTTCTCCTCTCCTGAATTTGGTAATATAAATCTACACGAAATTACAAGTTTACGTTGTTTAAATTATATTTTAAAATGTAGAAATGGATTCAACATGTTGAAAAATCCCTAGAGTACTAGGACTATACAGATTTAACCACTCAAATATGCAGATCCAACAATGTCTTCCAAATATCCAAAATTGTTCTTGTAAACTATAATTAAAAAAACATCATTTACCAAATGCAAACTCGTGATAATTTAAAGTTGATACCATTACAATGGAGCCTTGTCTTTTCCATTGAGATACTTAGAATGTCCTAAATTGTAAAGGAAAATGTTTTTAGAAGATTCAACATTAACCTCAACAACAAACGAGAAATGATGTGACAATGGTTGAAATGTGGAGGTCATGAATTAAATTCTCAAGCCATAGTTTTCATATACGAGAAATGATGTGACAATGGTTGAAATGTGGAGGTCATGAATTAAATTGGCAAGCCATAGTTTTCATATAAGAAGCTATTTATTGACAAAGTTCAAAATACAAAATGCCTTGTTAGTTGAAAAAGGGAAATATGCAACCTAATGAAGAAAATTATTAATGCCAAAATACAAAATTTCCTTGTTAGTGGAGGAAAGGAAGTATACATATCTAGTGAAGAAAACTATTTGATGTGGAACTATGCCCTTTACTTTTAGTGATAATATAAACAAATTACAATTATGCAACATTTAATTATAGGTAAGTAGACAATATATATGGAAGAATTCGCAAGGTTTTCCAAGGAATTTAAAAAATGCAAAGTTGAACATTATCAATACATAAATAGACACATAAATGCTAAGAAGTTTATTGTTGTTGGGTTGTGGCAACACACCTTGTAGTCACATTTGTTTGGGTGGAGGTCTCTCAAGTGTTTGGTTTTCCATATGCTTGGAAACGCTTGAGAATCTCATGTTTAAATGAAGAAGCTTGTGAGGAGCTTCTTCAGACTTGCATTCATTTCTCCATTACTTGGCCGAGTATAAAGATTACCATTGCCCACATCTATTCTTCTTTGTTGTGTGTGATGTTTTATATTTCTTTATTTTTTCTTTGTTGATGAATTATGTTTGTAGGCATGAAGTCCAACACGTGGTATCATAGTTGAGGTCGGGTGAAGGCATGTGAGAGCTAAGGGAAGATTGTCATTTGCACATAGAGAAGGAGATTTCATTGTAAGGGAACCAAGGGTTTGGCGCTCTTTCTATGACAAGGAAAACCCCTATGAGTTCGAAAGGTTGTTGGATGTTGAGGAGAAAGGTTGGTGGGGCAACATAGTTGGAAGCCATGACAATTGTTAGAGAATGGTTTCCTCTTGGGTATATTGCTTATCTATGCCAAGTTTTGCAGTTTGGAAGATGCACATGAAGTGTTTGATGAAATGCCTCAACAAGATGATCGTGGACCATTATGATGAGTTGTCCAAGGAGCCAGAGTTAGGTTTGGGAGTGATGGTGGCAAGTCAAGAATGGAAGTGGAGTGTTTATGGGCTTACTCAGATTCGAAGCAATGGTGAAAGACTTGAATGAAAAGTTCGAGGTGGAGTTATTTTAATGTAAATGGGCATACAATTGTAAGACCTGATTAGGCGTGCGTAGCCCAGGTTTGAAATTTCACCCATAAAGTCTAGACGTAGACCTAGGTGATAGGGGGAGCATGCGGTATTCTCGGATACCCTAACTTTGAATTTTGGTCAGTTTTTTGTCATGGGAAAATGAGGGAAAGTTAGGTCAAGAGTCGTGGTTTTGGGCACAAGTTTTTGGTAGTTTGTGGTTTTAGAGCCCATGGACTGCATACTCCATTGAAATTATCCTATAGGCGAGAGGTGAAGGCTCACTTGGCTGGCTGGACCAGATTAGGTCAAGGAAGTATATCTTTGTTGGTTATAGTGATGGAGATAAGGGATGTACATTGTGGGATCCTACTGCCCACAAAATCATCATTAGCATAGATGTGCACATGGAACAATCAAATGTTGTTCAAGATCACAAAGGAAGATTTTTTTGCAAAATTGGAAAATTATTGTATGGAATAAGGTAACCAGGCAATGGTACAATATGTGTGATTCCTTCATGGTGAGACAAAATTTCTTAAGAAGTGAGTATGATCATTATGTTTATGGCATATTCATTATCTTGGCTCAGCTGGTTAGGATGTTTTAGATGAAGGATGCAAGAGCAACAAAACAAATCTTGGGTATAGATGTATATAGAGACAAGAAAACTGGTAAGTTGTGGTTGTCACAAGTATATGGAGAAGATATTGATGAGGTTCAATATGAACATTGTGAAACCAATAAAAATCCCTTTATCTTTCCATTGTAAGTTTTCTTCAATTTTCTATCATAGTCGTAAGGAAGAAGAGGATTACATGTCTCATTTACCTTATGCAAATGTAGTATGAAGGTTGATGATTGTGATGGAATGTTCAAATATTTCCCATGCATTTGGTGTTGTCAGTGGACACATGGAAAAAACAGGTAAAGAGCATGGAAATGGGTTCTTTGGTATATGAGAAGCATGAGTATTTTTACCCCCAAACCTAGGGGTAACTAAGGAGATCATGTCTTAAGGCCCACAGGTCCTAGACATGGAGTACTGAGAGCCAAACGACTTAGGCATGGCCCCAGAGGGCCCCTCTTTTATTTAGTGCAATCCACATATCACCAGCAATAGTATCCATCACACCGGCCTGGGTTTGAAGTAGCAGTGAGTCTCGCTCCATGAGGTAATGAGTCTGGGTATCATGGTATGTATCACTATGATGTTTAAATCACTTCAACATGTTGTATTGAATCCTTCTTCATTGCATGACGTTTTCTTGGAAATTATGCTCTTTGCCTCATTCAAACTAGGAATGGTGACACAGTTCCCTAGTAAGTTGATTTCCCTTCATGATGGGTTGCCACTATGTGGATCTTTGAAAATTCATCGTACTTTCCCTCCATACTTACCACTTTCCATATTTATTCCTCCCATCTCCCCTTTCCTTCTTTGGGCATTAGGATTGGCTACACTATGAAGGGTTGTACCTTACCTCGTGGGAAGAAGGGGTTAAAGGCCTAGAGGGTAAAAGTATTTGGCAAGAGTTAAAATCCAATTTTGAAACCTTCAAGATGCTTCACTCAGGGATTCCTGAGAAAGCAGTGAAAAGCTTATTAGTAAGAAAATGGGACCCACAAGATAAAATAAACACTCAAGGTATTAGTTGATGGATAGGAGGTCTCATCACAAGCCAACCTATTATGACCATGGGCATGTAGCGGTATGGAATTACCACCTATATGGTCACCAAACCAGGGTAGTGGCTCTTGGTGGAATAGCCAAGAGAAAGGGGGTCTCATTATGATCCAACCTTCTCATTTTTGTAAAATTTTTGTGGATAACATTGTCACCTCTGGTCATAAAGCCAGGACAGTGGCCCTCAAGTATTCCATTGAAGCACAAGAGAAAAAGATCAAAATAAATAAAGCTAAGAATAAATGGCAATGAATGCGCTAGGGAAAAAAATTCATCCATGACAAGGTGCAACTCACCCTCCACAAAGGCACCCACAAGTAAGACTCTGCATTTCCCTGTTATCACATGCACCCCATGCCCAAATATTCACCCCATGCTACCTCATACACTTACATGACTTGGACTAGATTCCACCTAGGAAACACCCCAAACTTAAGAGAGGTTAGCCCAATAGGACACCCTTAGACCCTCTCCAAAATTAACTTGTCAAATTGCATAACGTCTTTGATCATTTGTTTGGGGTTAAAGGGGTTTTGATGCACATGTTCAGGTAATTTAATTATTGGATGTGATTTACATGCTATGATCCTTGTGACTTATGAACCCTTGGAGGGAATACTTGTTGTTTCTTTAGGGCCTTTCTCGGTGGACGGGTACACATGAGGGAATTTTTAGCTTGGACCTTCATGAGGGCTCAAAGCCCACATATGGATGCTGAAACCCCAGCCAGGGGTAAGAAGATACTGCAGACTTGCACCAGACGAAGGAAGTGTGTTGCCTTCAAAGGAACTGTGGAAGACCTATACCTAAGGTCTCATGCTCCTCTTACCTAAATGTTGGCCTTGGGAGGCCTTGGACATCAACTCTACATCCCTATACATCATTTGTCAGTTGAGGTTGTCACCTTGGAGGCATTCATGAGGATATTGGCACGTGTGGGAAAATTTTAGGCCTTTGGAGGCCCAACGTTTCATCTCCTTTTCCCAACATCCCACACTTGAGGCCCAACGTCACCCTAAGAGGGCATGACATCACCTTTGGAAGCCTATTTGGGTGCAAATTGAATTTATTTTGGTAAAAATGCAATTTTTTAGTAAACTGGCTAGGTCAGCCCTAATATTTTGATCTAAAATAATTAAAGGTCAATTTTTGGTATAAATAAAAATAAAGTGAAATTCATTTTCATCATAACTCATCACACACAAGTGGTGGTCTGAAAGTCTTGCTCTCTTTAAGGGTTATTGGCTTAAATAACTAGTGCGCATATCTTGGGAGAGCTTTATGGTGGTGTATTTTGGCATTTTCATGGTGGAATGGTCTTCAACTGAGGTTTGACTTGATTATTCTTGGTGAAGCAAGTGGAAAATATGCATTTTTATTCAAGCTATGGATGTTTGTGGTAAAATTTGCTTGTTTAAACCTTAGGGGAGAAACAACAAATGCTTGTTTCTCCCTATAACTCTTCTAATAGCTTGATCTTGCAAATTATATATTTTCTTGGGAGTGATTATTAGAGCCCTAAAGTGATATCTCTCTAGTAATCTCATTCTAGTCACCAATTAAATTGTCTTTCAAAAAAACCAAGGAAGGAAGGTATGCTAGGGCCTAGAAGTGTCTATTCTCTAACAAAACCTCTTTTAAAGGGTCAAATGCTTGAGGCCTTGAAGTGCCAACAAATCTTGCATTTACTTCTTCTCTTAGCTAAGCATTATCATTATTTTATTTCCCAAGTGATATTGTTACTATTATTGACTCCATAAGCCCCTAAAAGGCACTGATTTATATACTCTTGTGGATGAATGAGATCAAAAAAACCTTCAACTGTCTTCTTGAAAATCTCACTAACACTAACAACCATATTGTTTCTGCTATAATTTCTATTACAACCTTTATTTAGCAGCCATAATAAGCATACTAACCTCTAAAACTAACCTAAAAATTTGCACTAGCCTAGGTACTATCATTTGAAGGCTTTAGTCTTCCTTTTGCTATTGTTCTAGGTGCAAAATTCTGAAGTTGTTTAAGGTTGTTGTTGTTGTTCTAATTACTGCTACAACCATCATTGAAACCCCTTAATAGCCCTTAAATTGTCCATAAAACCACCCAACATTTGTATTAGGCAAGTTACTATCAATATATATAAAAGTGCTTGTCTAATTCCCTAAACTAAGTACTTTTCTGAAGTAGTTTTGTTGTTGTCATCATTATCATGTATTGTTGTTACAAGTGTTTTGACAGCCTATTCAGGTCACTTATTGACTTGTTTTAAATCTTGAAATTGTGAGTGGAAAAGAACTATCAAAATTGCAAAGTCTTTATATCATTTTTTGTCATCATAGCTTGCAATTTCTGGACATATTTGTTGTTGCTATACATTCCATCTTTTAGTGTTTCAATAGCATATTTATATCTTGAAGACATTGATTTGAAACATTAATATCATTTCTTACAGCTAACATTTTTCGTTTCATTGGTAAAGGGCAAGTACCATTCATTTCCTTTTCCTTTGCCCCTTTAAACGTTACCAAGGGATTTCTTTCCTTGAGTGACCTAGAAAGAGGGGTGGGTTTTACCTAGTCTTTTTACCCTTTATCAAGCAACTAGGTCTTGGGACGTTCCCCTTGGAGTGATTTTCTTCTCCTCCTAAATAGAAAGACGTATCCTATTGGGGTGACAATGATAGGACTACCTTCGTGTTATGTCAATATAGGCCTACTTTCCTTTAGGCTTTGGGAAAGTATAGATTGTGCGATAACATTTTTGGCACCATTTTTGGGGAACACTGAGTCAATATTCCTCAACAACACTTTTTCAGTAAGTATTTTACTCAAAGCCTTCACTTCAAAGAGCTTACCTGGCGACTCCGCTGAGGGTGATTTCCTCACTCCCTTTGATAATCCTTAAGAGATTATCTGGAAACTCCATTGACTTACTCTCTACTTTGTGATACTTTCAAGACATGGGATCATGACACCCTGGGAACAAGTGTATCCAACTATTGATTTTGAAAGTTTTCAAGGATACCCGCATTATTTTGATATAAAATGGTTAAACAACTCTCCAAGATTCGTAGGCCCCCCAATTACTTTCATTGTAAAATTCTTGAAGTATATAAGTGAGATAGAATTTGAAGGGGAGGATATTCTAGTAAAATTGTTCATACTTTCCCTGTCGTCTTTTTTGAAAGATTGGATTACGAGTCATTGCCAAGATTAAGGGTATATCATCTTTCATAGACCTCATCAGTAGGTTTATTGATCTTGTGAAACCACAATGCCAGACATATGAATATGCCCTTCAAAATCTCGCAGTAGCCCTAGAGGATGAAGGATTCACCATTGAGATTGTGGAAGATCTCAGGGATCCATACTCAATACCAAGAACCCTATGATATAGAAGGAGAGATTTATGAAGAAGGTTGTCAACCCCTTGAAGAGGAGAAATATTTTCCCCATGATTCAGCATAATGCAGTAAAGACATGACTGAAGAAGTGAGTTATGAATATGAAGCACTAGTATTTTCTCCTTCGTCTGATGAAGCTCCCCAAGATCCTAGCTCTCCTACACAAGATGAGCATAATGAGGTGAATTATTTTCCTTTCCAGTTTTTTTATGACACTTTGTTCTATGATTCAGAAGGTGAAAAAGTAAAGGAACTGTTACACATGATTTTGGTCACTCTGGTGATGTCTCAATAGTGATGTATTTAGGCTCCCAACAAGGACTTTTTGCCTGAGAAAAGTGTCTCATGTCTTCTTCCAAAAACATATTTTTAAGATGAGTTCGTAGGCTACCTATGGTATAGGGTGCGAGAATCCTTCATTCTCGTAGGCCACCCACACTTAGGGTGTGAACTGTTTGCAGTCTGCTCCATAGATAGGGTGTGAACCTATTTTTAAGCTTGGAAAGGAGAAGAGGTCATGAAGGTTCTAGAAGGGGATCTTCTAGAAAATGAGTTGGCATTCGCATGGTTGTCATTCTACTGACTTCTCAAATTTGGTGGGATTATCGTCATCCATTTAACCATTTCTCCTTTTCCTATATATTGAAAGGTTTCTCATGGAAAAGGTTCAGCAAGATTGAATGAAGAATTGGTGAAAGAATTGTGTGAAGGACCCTGCTTGGATAGAAGCTTGAAGACTCTCTTTGGTCTATCAGGAGGAATGGGATCTTCTTCATGCAAGCACAGAGAAAGTGTGTGTGTTGGAACCAAGGGTCACTGAAAGGAAGCCTGTGACATCAATGCGATCAGGTTGTATCTTCTACTTTCATTTAATATAATATAGCAACATGTCCCTTTTCCATAAAATCACTCTTATTTTATAGCATAACTCCTTGATCATATGCATAAGTCGACATTGAATATACTTTGCTATCTTCACTTTGGTTTGTTTGTGTTGTCTTGGACCTGATTTCACAAGAGCATCGGAGCGAAGTGGGAACAACAGAGACCTAAGGAAGCGATATTAAAGTATGTCACTTATTCCTTCTCTTTAGTAGATTCAATGACTACAACTTAGGGAAAGAGTCGTGTCATGTTCTGTTTTGTTCTAGATCCAGGTGGATCTAGGGAGATCTGTAAGTGTCCGCACCTACCGATTTGTCCGATAACAAAATTGGCGACTCCACTGGGGATACAACCCATTTTTGGTGGTTTTTCCTTGGCCATTTGCTCTTAACTTACCATTTTTCATTCCCATCAATCTCTAAGTCTTAAGGAGACCCTTATAGACTCCCTGGATCCAGAAGTTCCTTCAATTTTTTTTTCTTTTTTCCAAAATTTGCTTGGTTTCAGGCCTTCTCGCACTGCACCCTTCTGTAGCCTGCAAGAACCACTAAAGTTTGCATGCTGCTGTTCAGTTCAATGTGAACTTCTCACACTCTACCTGTGTCCAGCCTGCAATAATCCTTGATTCTCGCACTATACCACATTTCCAGCCTACGAACCCACTTGCAAATTTTTGGATTAAGTATTTTGTGCCCTCAGATGCCCAGATTTGTTTTTGTGTCTAGGAAGAACTTCTCTGGCTAGTGATTGAATGATTCTTGACTTCAAGTCTCATGAATGATTAAGCTTCTCTTGATCATGTTTTCTCAATTTTTATCTCTTGACCTTTTCGCAACAAGGGTATAATATCTGGTTTTGAAATCGAGTGCTTGTTTGGTTGGGAGACTTTGATTGATTTAAAATTTGAGATCAATTGTTCTTTTCAATTGCTTATTACTTGGAAAATTGTTACCCATATGCATCTGAAGAGACTGGTCTTGTCAGTTTGTTAATTTTGTCTTCATTGAAATATTGGTTTGGGTTTTTGTTGTACATTTCCTTTTCGTTGGTTGCTTGTTTTTCTTAGTTCCTCCCCTGTTGTTTGGTTTCTAACAAAAAATTAAAGACATTTTCTTTTTTAAGCAACTTTGTATTCAAAAAATATTGGCATTCAAGTACTGAAAAAGAATCAATAGATAATTTGCATTGTTCACGGTTGTTTAATATTACATTTCAGAGAAGATCATACGTTGTAGTTCACATTGCTCCAGAAAACGCCTCTCTCCCTCCTGTAAATAGGATTCATCAAACAACAAATTTTATATTATTCGTTCCTATTTATGTAGTTTTGGGTCAGAGTCTCACACAACATCGGTTTCATTTCCATCTCCTTTTGAGTAACAACATCCTGTAATAATATTGCGCAATTTTAAAATTCAACTAGTAACTTTTTCTAGGACTCTTTTACACCAACATTAGCTAGGCTAGAGCTTTGGAATAGGCAGTGAGACACACTCTCCAAAGCACAAAACATACAATAGCATCTTGTGATAAGGAGTGTCAAATTCCATTTGTAGCATCTTGTCCTGGGAATCCCTTCTCACACAAGGGTCAAACCCGAGGTCGCATTGAGATTGACAGAGTTACTCACCCTTCTTTGTTGATATCGATGTAGAGATTGCATGTATTATGAGGGTCACTTGAAGGTATACCCACAATGATGAGTGGAAGCCTCTCAAGCTGATTTAGGGCTAGATACTCTGCCCTTGCATGTGGATCGGACTGTCGACTGCTCCCCCAGGCATTATTGTTGTTGGTGGTAACCTCAGTAGCCTATCTTCTTAGGGTCTTACACAAGGTGACTATGAAGGGGCAAGTCTTCACGATACCTAGAATCGACGTTGGCCAAAATCACTTAGGCTCCTTGGAGGGTATACCCACAATTATGTGTGGGAGGTTGCACTAGGGTGTAAGTCCGTTGAGCAGGTCGTCAATGTAATTTTTCCACCCTCGCCTAGCCCCTTCTTGTCTCGTTGTCAAGACATTGGATTTTATCACCAACTAGTGACTTCGGAATTGGAAGGTCTTGTTTGTTTGGTTTTTCTTCCTAGATTTTACTAGCGTATGTTGTTTGTTTACCCATGTTGGCCATAGAATTTCTCTCGTAAGATTCTAACTCGATCAAAATTGACCCTCCACACCGTTCATCTAGAATAAAAGGCCTACCCCTAGAAGATATGGAAGGTTCTCAACCCTTGCCTACCAACCCACTGGAGGGCTCTCCTCAATAGAGTGAAGTCCAAGACGTCGCCACTCCATAAGTGAAAAGAACTAACTCTTTAGAATGGTTCCAAATTACTAATTCTCGAGAGGACTTTCGACTTCCTACCGACTCTGAGAGATGTATTGTTCGAGTGAATTCTTTCGGAGATCTAGTTGTTTAGTCTTCTGGATCACCAACCGGACCTTTCATAGGACCTGAAGGTCAAGATCCTTTTTAGACTACTAGCATTTTTATATAGGATCTCTTTGGGTCAGGA
This sequence comes from Picea mariana, assembly GCA_032191745.1. NCBI lineage: Eukaryota > Viridiplantae > Streptophyta > Pinopsida > Pinales > Pinaceae > Picea > Picea mariana. The sequence goes on from JASDQU010372345.1 coordinate 83,395, forward strand.
GCAGGCGTTGATATCACTGTCGCACCTGAGCTGCCCAAAACATCTGATCTAGGCACAATACCTTTTACTACTGCCTATTATTTTCCTGGTACAGACACCCCACCAGCTGACCACATCTTGACTCTCCCTCTACAAACAGTCCATTACACAATGGTCCTAGATACTACGAATCCTCACACCAGGATTACAATGTCTGGCCAAGCCCCCATTGGCACACCGCTTTCACCTAGAAACACCCCACCACTTCCACCCAGATATCATGCATTGAATGCTTCTATTCCCACTCCTACACAAATCTCATCCGGGACTCCAGGCAGTTCCACTCCTTCTGAGCACCATATTCCCGGTTTCATTCCGACACTTCCTCCACCCCCTTTCAGAGGACCTCTTCCATCATCTATCGGAGGCACTAATCCTAGTGGCACTATTTTTTTCGTTCACACCGAATTACCAGATTCCTATTGGTGGACAATTTCACCAAGGAGGCCAAACTCAACCCCCTTTTGCAAGACAAATCCCAACCGGGATGCAACCCCTGATTGGATGGAAACCCCCACCAAACCCACCCTATGGACAAAACATACCTCCATTCTTGGCCCAGTATTGGAATCATCTTATACAACATAATCCTCACTCGACTGGGGGGAAACAACCTCAGGCTAGCTCCGTCATACCCCCTAGTACATGCCAACCCTATCCAGGTACGTCTAATCCTATTTGGGGCTCGAATGCTCCACCTCACGCCCATGTTCAAGGGTACAACCCTGTGAATTACTTGCTTCCACACCAACAACCAAATCTGCCCGGATCTTCACATTATATGCAAACTGCTTATGGTCCCACTGGTTTACCGACGAGACTTCCCCCCCAAAGTCACCAGTACCCGCATGTGAATAGACAGTTACCTTTCTTAGCCACACTGGACCTTCTAGATCTGTCAAGAATTTTAAATGATCCAATCCATCACTCTCCTCAATGGCCCTCCATACTGGCCAAACTACCATCTGATATACCTAAATTCAATGGTAAGCCAGGAGAGGACCCGAACAATCATGTAATGACTTTTCACCTCTGGTGCTCATCCAACTTCTTGATGGATGACTCTATTCGTTTACACCTTTTTCAGCGAACCCTCACAGGTTCCACTACAAAGAGGTATATAGAATTACCACGAGGGTTCTTCACTGACTTCAACACCCTTGCTATGGCTTTCCTCACCCACTACCAGTTACCGATTCACTACAAAACAGGAACCGAGATTTTGAGTTCTTTCAAACAAACTAAGGCCACTCATATCTCTAATCACATTCATGAGTGGCGACAGAGATGACGTCTCATCAAAATTGAACTTCTCGATCGGTTGCTGGCAGAGTGGTTTACGAAATCATTCATGAACGACATCGGTCATGGCATTGGCATGGGTGGAGTGGTCATCGAAGAATAGGAAATCAATCGTGCCCAATACCTTGACCTCGTTTACTCACAAATGGGTACTCTTTACAACTTTCTCCCCGACGCGCCTCGTCCTTCTACTTCTGCCACTTCAACCACTCCCACTGCTTCTCATGCAACTGACGGTGTGATTGGCACTTTCCATGCCCAACCGCATTCCGTCCAAACTTCTGGCAACAATCCCAAACCCATTTCTTCTAATGTTCAAAATGCTTTGTCTCCTACCCCTCCCACCGGCAAGACTTCTGAGGTAAATTCTGTTCAATCTACCCCCGCCGGCAAAAACAAATCCAGAAAAGGAAAGGGTAAGAATAAGGAGGACAAAAATAATTTGCAAACTGAGAAAACTAAAACACCACCTATTGATGGTAGGGATAAGCGCAAACCCCAATACCCTTGTCTTATCTGCGGTGATGATCACTACACTAAGGATTGTCCACGACGAGCCGAGGTTACTAAGTTCCTTCAAGGGACCACGAAACCCCCCACTCCGATCGTTTTGTCACAACCCTTCCTGTCTCAACAATAGGCCCAATTGGCCATTCATGACCAACCTTCCCCCTCCAATACATCCTATGTATTAATGTGTACAGACGATTCAAAGAAGAATGACATCACACTTACCACTCAAGCCAAAGATTATTCTTCCTCCAAAGAAAAGGTTGATGCAACACTTCCTTCGATGGTCCAACCATCTCCCACGACTCCACCTACCAATGGTCCTCTTCATCTCAAACGACCGAGCTTAGATGCAGTTCTCCGCCCTCCTCCAAAGGGTGTTGTTCAAAAATTGGCTTTCAATCCTCATGCATGTGCTGCCCAGAACTACAGTATAGTCGAAGATCTGGCCCAAGCACCATCTGCAATGTCATCCCTCGAAGTCCTTCAGAGTTGTCCTATACAAAGGAAGGCACTGTTGAAAGCTATTGGTGGAATCGACCCTATGGATACAAATTTAATAATTTTTGACTTGGAAGATCACATTCCTAGGTTACCCCCTCAACTTGCCTTCCAAATACAAGTTATTGTCTCCGACAAAAACATTTGTAGAACAGTTATTGATGAGGGTGCCTTGACTTGTGTCATGTATATTACCTGCTGGAAAGCCATTGGCTCTCCTCCTTTGACTGAATCCCAGAGCATGCTCAAATCCTTCAATGACTTTGGTTTTAAGCCTTAAGGTGTCCTCCCTTCGTTGCCTATTACGTTAGTAGGCAAAACAGTCCAAGTTGAAGTGGAGGTCTTTGACACTCCTCTCGATTACAACCTTGTACTTGGTCGTAGCTGGATCGATTCCATGCGAGCAGTTGTGTCAACTCTTTTCCGTGTCATGTATTTCCCACATCAAGTAAAAGTAGTGACCGTCAACCAATTGTCCTTCTTCCACTCCAATACACGTACCGGCAACGTACCGTTCATTGCAAAAAAAACCCCCAGATACCAAAAACGTCGGTGTGGGTCTTCTTAAAGATTCCTCGTTGATGGGTACTTTCCCCATCCCACCACCTGATGTTCCACATCCATTTGTTGCCTCGATCAACATGATCTCCACTTCTTTTCACGGAACCCCTACGTCTTATGACCCATGGATGGTACCCAACCCAAGTGATCATCTTCGATATGGCAACGAAATGCCACTAAGTCCGGTTGAATCCGCTTATCAAGCCATTCAATTGGCAACCCTTTCGACCCCCTCTCTTGGTGATTTATCTCCAGATCCATTCCGCGTCATTTTTCCCACGAACGAGATGATTATGTCTGTTATTTCCATGGAAGACACCCCTTGGGATGATGGACATCGTCATTCCATCCTCTTCCTAAAACAACACACCATTGAGGGTTACCAATGGATCTCGACCCCGTCGACCGTTGTTGTCATTTCTACCATTCCCAAGTCTACACATGATCTGTTCTACGAAGGGACCTTAAGTAATATCTCACCCACCATCCCCCTCAACATATCCATAAAACCCAGAATTGTCGAAAATGTGCATCTTGGAGCTTCGTGTTCCCCTAACGAAGTTGTCACCTACAAGTCTCTTTTCCAAGAATTTCGTGACGTCTTCGCCTGGAGCTATGAAGAAATGTCGGGTATTGATCCCACCATTGTGATACATGATATTAAAACATACCCAAATGCTAAACCCATTCGGCAACGACTTCGTCTGGTCCACCCACGTAAAGCAGTCGCTATCAAGCTTGAAGTTGAGAAACTTCTTAATTCTGGCTTCATTTACCCGGTGGCTCTAACTGACTGGGTTTCCAATCTTGTTCCAATCGAAAATAAACAAGGCACAATCTGCGTGTGCGTTAATTATAGGAACATTAACAAAGCTTGTCCTAAAGACAACTTTCCTACCCCCTTCGTTGACCAGATCGTCGGCTGATCCGAAAACGGGTCGAGTACTAGTCTGCCAAATGTTTACAATGTGAGGATCTTTAAATTGACTATGGCTTATACAGGTTTTATTGAGCATATTAGTTCATTTATCATAATGCATTAAAACACATAAACATAAGTAAATGAGCATAGAATAGAGAAAAACACATGAAGGAAAATAAGAGAGAGACAACCGATGTTGATAACGGAGTTCACCCCTCCACCTCTGGGGCTACGTCTCCGAACCTGCTCCAACTGGAATGCAGATCTTCTATATTCCTTCTTCAAAGTAAGCTCTCAAAACTCTCTTACATTCAAGCACTATGGCTCTTCATTAGCTTAGCACTATGGCTTTCAATAGCTAAGCACTCTCTCCTTTCTACCTCTCCAACATGGCTCACATAAGGAATATATATAGTTTTTCCTTACTCACTCTCCAACTAAGAGCATTAATTACAAGATCCACAATTGTAGGATCTAATTACAAAGAAGGAAAAAACAAGATCCTTAAGAGTAGGATCTTCAA
>JASDQU010372345.1:101848-117796 GCA_032191745.1 Picea mariana
ACAAATCTTGCTTTGTATTTTTTGATGCTTCCATTGGCAGCATGCTTGATTTTGTAAATCCATTTGGAAGTCACTACAGACTTTCCCTCTGGTCTTGGAACAACATCCCATACATCATTTTTTATTATAGATTGGTATTCTTCAGTCATGGAATATTGCCATACTTGTTCACCTGAAGCGTCTCCATGACAAGATGGTTGTGAGTCAATAATGTGGGTCATGTCTGAAAGGTAGCTTGAGAATCTCTTTGGTCTCTTGCTTTCTCTAGTTGTTCCTTGTGGGGCTTTATTCCCTTCTGCTTCTTGTAGAGTTTGTCAGGACCAAGCAGGCCTTTTATGTTCAACTGTAATGTCTCTGGGTATGTTTCTTGGAGCAACTAAATCTGCTAGAGCAACTAGATCAACTGGAGCTATTGGATCATCTAGAATAATATTTATCTCCCTCTAAACTGTTGAAGGAGGAGAAGGTATTGTTTCACTATCAATTTCCATCTGAGCTTCTCTGGATTTCTGGAAGGCTACTTCTTCTTCAAAAGTAACATCTCTTCTTACTTCAATTTGTCTCTGACCTGGAATGTAGATTCGATATTCTTTTGAGGATTCACTGTATCCTACAAATGTGCCCTTTCTTATTGAAGGTTCTAGTTTGGATCTCTTTTATTTGGGTACATGAAGATATACTGGACATCCAAATATTATGAAGTGTTCGATCTCAAGATTCACTTTGGTGAAGGATTCTTCTGGAGTAATGTTCTACAGGATCTGATGAGGACTTCATTTTTGAACATATACTGTTGTCATACATGCTTCTGCCCATAGAGTCATAGGTAGACTTTGATCATGTATCATTGTTTTAGTTTCCTCAATGATAGTTATGTTTTTCCTTTCAACAACCCCATTTCATTGAGGGTTGTAAGGAACTGTGAACTCCCTCTTAATTCATGCTTCAATACAAAAACTGTTGAATTATTTTGAGGTGTATTCTTCTCCATTATATGATCTTAATATTTTGATTTTTCTTTCGGTCTGGTTGTCAATCTGAGCTTCGAATTCTTGGAATTTTACAAGGACTCCATCCTTGTTCTTTAGGAAGTAAATCCAAGTTTTCCTGGAGTGATCATCTATGAAGAGTACATAGTATAAGTACCCATTTAGAGATGCAACAGTCATTGGTCCACATACGTCTGAATGTATCAAGTCCATGATTTCCTTGGATCTATTGTCACTGATTGGAAAGGATCCTTTAACATTTTTTCCAAGGGAACAACCTTTGCAAACACCTTTATGTTGAATCTGTATCTCTGGTAGACCTGTTACCATTTTCCCTAGAGATGAAAGAGCTCTATAATGAATGTGAGCAAGTCTTCTATGCCATAACTCACTCAAGATGATAGTGTCATGCAATAAGGCTTGGACTAGTTTGATGGTCAATCTGTACAAGCAGTTTTCTTGGACACCGATTACCTTGGAAGAGCTTATATGGGAGTCTTTGTTCCATGCAAGAACTCTTCCTTCTGAGAAAGTAATCTTGTAGTCTTTGTCTTCCAAGGTCGAAATAGAGACAAGGTTTCTCTTCATTCCGGTTACATAAAATACTTCTTCTAATTTAAGTTGCATATCTTAATCTAGTTGGAGGGTAGAAGTTCCAAATCCTCTCACATTATATCTGGCATCATCTCCAAGAAAAACATGTAGATGTGTCTCTTTCTCAACGAAATGTGTTAGATGATTTCTAAGACTGGTCATGTGCCTGGAGGCACCATTATCAATTAACCAAGTATTATCATTGATAGGAACCATACCTGAGAGTGTTGATATGTTGATGTCTTCATTTCTTTGAGGTCTCGTCTTCCTGGAACTGAGTTTTCTTGAATCATCAAGCTTGCCTCCCATCATGATTTTGTTCATCTTCACAAACCCTTTTCAACTAGGCTAGAAAACCTAATGGCTAGGCTAGGCTAGCACTTTTAGGTTTTTTTGGGCTTATGACTGCCAACAATAAGCCTTGAGAAATATGATAGCCCTAGTAAGCTGAAGAGCTTCTTCAAGAAGTTGCATAAATGCAATTCTGAACTTTTCTACAGAAATTGGTGAAACCCTAGAAACCCTAGAGCCAAAAAATCAAAATGCTCGAAAATGTAATCTGAGACTTGTTGGAGGTGCATTGAGGGAGTTCATACACACCTATGTCCCTTTAATCCCCAGTGTCCAAGTATTAAGTGTTGAAAACCTTCAGAAGAGTAGGTTGTACGAAATGTATGGAAACCCTAGGAGGGTCATACGGTTTCTGCAGAAGTGAGAGAGAATGGATAGAAAGTGTTTGTGCAATGGGATCTTCAAGACCTATGCTTTGATACCATGTTGATTTTTCAATAATATAGGTTAAGCATGTAGTTCATTCCAATTTTTCGTTTGTCTTAACCATAAACAAGAATGTTGTAGCAACCAAGATCACAAGAAGAAACACCATGCACAAGAACACAAGAAGTATCCTGGGAAACCCTTCTCAACAAGGAAAGAAAAATCATCCAAATCCTTTGCTATATTCTTCAAGAGAAATACCTTCACCAACAATAATACCTAGCACACAACAGGGTGCTCAAACCCTAGAAGTCTAGTTCCCAAGAGAGGTGCACACTTTTCCCAAGGAGATATACTTGCTGAAATTTCCAAACTCATGTGAGAGATATGATTCCACAATGGGGAATCTACCTTTACTTATACTAAACTTAACCTATCAATAGAAGTGTCTATTGGCACAACAGAGTGAACCTTACTAGCTTATAATATAATTTATATCAACCAGATTAATTATCTTTTACACTAATTACTAATCACATTAAGATGGGGCCAACCTGTACCCTTTACATTACAATTAGGGTTACAGGCAGGTCTGACTCTTGAACAATATAGAAAGGGATCTTATACACCCACTAGTTCTCATCCACTAGGGGCACATCCATAGGGATGTCCATATCTCTGACTCACTACATTACACAGAAGAACCACTTCTTCACATGTTCACCTGTGCTCATCCACAGGCACGTCCACTCAACAGATCTTCTTTCCCACTGCATTACACATGAGAGTCATCTGAAGTTTCTCATCAACTCTTCTGCTCAGAGGAGGATAATACATAATCTTCATTTTTGTTTCCATGACGATGCACCCAACACTTTTAGATTTCACACGTTCACCTTGTGCTCAGCCACAGGTACGTTCAACTCTGTAGATCACTTTTCTCACTATTTTAATCTGGATTTCTTCTCAACTCTCTGTATGGAGGAGGTCATCTCTACGTTCCATCTCTATCTCAGATAGGAACCACACACCCTTCTCAGGGTCTTTCTCTCAGGTTTGTAAGCTGGAGAAAGTTTCACATAGTTGCAATGATCCACATCCCATAGGTTTGTAAGCTAGAGAATGTCTCACATAGCTGTGATCATCAACACCCAAGGAAAACTGGAGCAAGCTGGACAAGTAGGCAGTCAAATGTATTTTCATTGAATACAAAGAAGGAATGAAAGGATATAAGCTCTGGGATCATGCATCAAGGAAAACAATGTATATTCAAGATGTGGTCTTCATAGAAGTTGGAATTAAGTTTGATCCTGAAGAAATTCTTCAAACCAAGAATAATCCTGAGACTGTGCGGTTTGAATTGAGGAATGAAAAAGATGATTCAGATGAGTCGACTAAATCAGAAGAAGAGGTGGAATGACCTACCCCGGTGGTAAGGAGGTTAGAAAGAGTAAGAAACCAGTCGAAAGGTATATTTTGCTCGACTTTCATTCCGCATTTGTGTTAACTGCCACCGACGATGAGCCCAAGTCAATCGGGGAGGCAATCGAATAAGAGAGGGAAAACTCTAGAAGGATGCCATGGTTGAAGAGATGGAATCCTTGCACAAGAATGAGACATGGGACTTAGTCAATGTTCCTAGTGTAAGAAACCATGTCAATAGAAAATGAGTATTCAAGAAGAACATGAATGCAGCAGGTCAAGTTGAGAAATTCAAAGCTCAACTGGTAGCGAAAGGATATTCCCAAGTCGAAGGAGTCGACTTCGATGATATTTTTTCCCATGTTACAAAATTAACTTCCATTATAGTACTAATGTCTATGGCTGCAGCATTTGATCTAGAAATAGAACAAATGGATGTGAAGACAGTGTTTCTACATGAGGACCTGGAAGAGGAAATCTAGATGAAACAACCTCAAGGATTTGTAGTAAATGGCAAGAAAGATTTGGTGTGTAAATTGAAAAGATCCCTTTATGGTCTAAAACAATCACCAAGAATGTGGTACCAAAAGTTCAACACATACATCCTTAGTTTGGGATTTGTGAGAAGCAAAGTTGATCACTGCATATATTCCAAAGAAGAAGGTGGGAATTTCATATGTAGCTTTGTACGTCGATGACATGTTGTTGATTGGAAACAACGTGAATGCAATAAAGGAGGTGAAGAAGCAGTTATCTTCCAAGTCCTAAATGAAGCATCTCAGTGCAACTAACTTCATTTTGGGAATGGAGATTAAGAGAGATTAAGCAGCTAGAAACATTTGGTTGAATCAGAAGAAGTATATTGAAACAGTTTTGAAACGTTTCAACATGCAGGGTTGCAAGCCAGTGAACGTGACAATTCTTGTAGGAGCAAGGCTAACTCTTGAACAGTGTCCAAAGACACATGAAGAAATAGAGTACATGTCACGCGTTCCCCATGCAAGTGTTGTTAGTATTCTAATGTATGTGATGGTATGCACTCAACTAGACATTGTTCGCACAGTGGGAGCGTTGAGCAGATACATGTCGACACCTAGGAAGGAGCACTGGACAATTGTCAAGAGAATATTCAGGAATTTGTGTGGAACAAAAGATTATGTTATATGCTATCAAGGAAAACCTGGAGGTGACAGTGAATTAAATGTACATAACTTTGTCGACGTCGACTGGGCTGGAGATCTAGATCTACGAAGGTCGACCAGTCGATATGTGTTCAAAATGTTCGTTGGAGAAATCAGCTGGATGAGTAAGTGACAAGCAGTCGTAGCCTTGTCAACAAGAGACTGTGAATACATGACAGCCACTCATGGAAAAAAAGAAGCAGTATGGTTGCAAAGGTTGTATTCAGGAATTAGTTTTGAACAGAAAGTTATGAAGATAAATTGCGACGGTCAAAGCGCAATATTTTTGGCAAAGAGCCCAGCTTATCATTCGAAGACTAAGCACATTGATGTACAATATAATTTCGTGAGAGACATGGTGGAAAGAAACAAGGTGTTGTTGGAAAAAGTAGACACATTGGAAAACATAGTAGACTCATTGACCAAGTCTGTGAGTGTTGTGAATTTATCTTGGTGTAGAGAGACGATGGGAATTGTTTCCCTGGGTCTGTGAACAAAAGTTCAAAGGTCTCTTGGTTTCAGTAAAGAAGACAACAAGTGGGAGAATATTGGGTTTTTATATTCTTAGCAGTGACAGTCGAGGTGGATCAACTTACTTTAGAAGTCGAAGGTCAAGGTGGTTAGACCGGGTAAAGTCGAAGTCGAAATGGATCAACAACAACTTGAAGGTCGAGGTTAGTCAACCAAGTAAATTTGAAATCGAGGTGGATCGACAGCTAGTCGAAGGTTGAGGTTAGTGGATCGGGTAAAGTCGAAGTCAAAGGTCGACGTGGTTTGACATGGTAAAGACATCAACAATAAATCGAAGAGGTCAACAGGTGGGCATGTGTAATACCCCAAGGATGTGCCCTAGTTATATTATGATTTTTAATCATGTTTATGAATTGTAATCATGTTTTGTAGGCTGGTGAGCCAAGTGTTGATAAGTTGGTGGGCTTATGTGTTTATTAGGCCAGAGAGCCTAAGTGTTAAAGGCCAGGAGCTTGTTTTTGTATATGTAATTATGCAGAACATTAATAAAGATTAAACATCGTTGCGTGCATACCGACCACGAAGAAAGAGTGATGGAGGACTAAGCTTCCACACGGTGGGTAAGGGAAAAGGGGCTGAAAGGTTGGAAAGAGGGGATAAGCTTAGGGGCTTAAGCCCTTGATAATAATAATTTATTATTATTCCAAAGTTGTGTGAAAGACATGTTTTTATCCTAAGTCCTAGGAAAGGCAATGTGTGCCAAAGGCAACACATGCAGCTCCAGGAAGACAAGTGTCGACCTGGGTGCATGCAGTTAAAAGCTGAAGCGTCAACTGAGTTGGGGGTTTGTCCTGCCAGTTTCTCGGTCCTCCATATGAAACTGTGAGATCTTTGTGATCAACCTTTGTGTTTTTCTTTCCCTGCACCTTGAAACCAGTGGGAAAAACCCATGGATTGATCCTCTGTCTGAACCGTTTTACCTCTGTGTGGAACCTCAGCACAACCACGCATCTTAATCCAGCTTGTTGTTGAGACCAAGAGAAGGAGGTGAAGAAACCGATGGACTGTGCTTGTGAAGGTGTATACTCCTGGGTGGAACAGGCATGTGGGGAATGAGAGTCTGTGAGTAGTGGGCGTAAGAAGGCTCCTGGAGAGAATCCTTTTGGTTGGATTGTGCAGTTTTCCTATAACCTCAGCCTAGTCTAGGATTCCCTTGCCGTGGGTGGATCTTAGTCCCATATTGGGGGTGACCCACTGCTAAGCATGATGAGCAACATGGTATGCAGCTAGGAGGTTCATGGAAGGTCTGCACGTAGTTGGTGGAATTACTCCAATTTAAAGATAAGTATTAATTATGTACTTAAGTTATATGTGATGCATGTTTATGTCTTTGAAATGTTATCATGTATTTTGTTGCAAGTATGAATTATGGTTGTTTTCTATTAATTCTGTATGTTAGCAGTAATTATGCGGTTACTTTGTATTGTTTGGTTAAATTTCATTAAATATGCATGTTATATATGTGTGTGTGTGTGTGAATGCTCTACGTAGTAGCATTTCCCAGCAGTGGGGTTCATGGTCGGGGACGTTACAATATGGTATCAGATCCCATGGTTTCAACGCTGACGCTGGATGGGCCGGATAAGTGTTCTTTGGACCCAAGGTTTCGAGTGGAAATGGTGTTCGTATGGAACTAATTTCGAACCTTAGAATGTTTATAAGTGCCAAGGGGTTACTTGGTTGTGTTATGAAGCTCAGGAGGAGTAGCGATAGAATAAAACCGTAGTCGGCGTAGTATTTGACCACGGAGAGAGAGAGCTCAACACTTGGGGTGTTGGAGCCATAGGATTTGTTCAGAAGGAAGGGAAATCCTTTGTGACCATCAGATCTGGAGAAGGTGTAGAAGGGTTAACCTAGAATCCCTTTAGGCTTCGCGACTTCGGTGAAGATTGATGCAAAATAAGAGAAAGGCCGAAGCCCGAAACTCTGAAGTCCCCAAGTGGATCTACACCATAAATCTCGTGAGAAGCCTTACCGTTATATCTCATGGAAGATCGTAATTTCATATTTCAGAGATTGGGAGAAGTGGGATGTGTCGATGCACAAACTTCTGAAGTCTCGAAGTCTCAAAACAAAAGAGCAGACATAGCAATGCAGGAGGACGTCGCCAGAGGTGACGTAGAACTTCCTAGGCATGTCACGTGCCACTGCCTTAGCTGGTGACAGCTATACTATGTGTTCCCTAATATTACATAACATATTTGAAGGTCGGTGGACCCACACTGGCGTTGATCACGATACATCAAATATCGACAGCCAATAGGCATTGTGGGGACCCAAGTTGCACGGAAGTTAATTTTCCAAGGCGGTCCCGCAATCCAAACCATGGTTTCACCGAGGGGTTACACGCCAGCGTCAAGAGAATTGAGGGATGAAAGGTGGGTTACTCCTATTAGCTCTCCAAGAAACTCTTTGGGGTTGTAAACCAAAGATGCTTAAGTAATGAATGGATCAATGGGATAACTGAAATACAACAATGTATCCAGACTACTAACAATAATCAAATAAGCCAGTGCTCTCAAGGACTGATAATCAGATAAATAGCTTAAAAATGGGTGAAGAAACTAATGTTTATAAACCAGACACTAAGTGATGGGTTTAATAAACAATGAAAGCAACTAACATTCAAATTGTGAACCGAACAATGAGATGACAGTCATATGATAGTTAAGACAACTTGACTGACAGTATAGAAGATGAGAGGAATCTGACATCAATAAAGAGAGAAAACTGTCATCTGTATTATCATGAAATTCTATTACAAAGAATGTAATTTCTGCATCCAGAATCGAACCCTTGTCTCTTAGAAAAGATAGGCATTTATAGCCTTTTACAATCAGATTTTAAGATCCTAAAAAATTGGATCTGTATCTAAAAATAGCAATTCAAATTAACTAAGCAAATCGATAACAAAGACTTAATGGCTAGGCTAGCATTTGAATTGTCTTCAATCTCAAAATTTGACATCTGTACTCTTTAGCTTCTGGAATCTGTTGTGTCATGAAACATGGCAAAGGCGCCTGTCTTGGCAACTGGATTTCTTCAATTACTCAGAGTCGACACTTTAGCAGATCAGTTTAGCATATGGTTTTCAAAACTCCCACGAATCTCTGATGCAGAGTATTTTTTGGCCAAGTTGTTGATCCTTTAATGCTTTGGAACCTCTTTAAATCCTGTGACAAACGCCCTACTCCATCCTTAGCTTTCAAAAATGCTTTTTGTGCTTTCACCAGCTAAATCGCCTTATGATTCGCTGGTTAGCTGGTGAAAGCGCTACCTTTCACCAGCTAACTGGTTGTAAAATTGCCCTGTGCGCTGGTGAAAGCTCTTCCTTGTTTAATTTCTTCTCCCACGCTGATAAAAACAAGTGAAACGCACAGGCAACGTGAAAGCATCTGAAATGCACAGATATAATCTCTCTTTGATGCAATCTTCCAGCACATGCATTTGACAAGGTCATTCATGGTGTTCCATATCTGAAAATCTTCCTCATCTTTCATATATGCTTCAGGCAAAGAGTAGGCAAAATAGCCCCTTGGCTTCAACAACCTGTACAAATCTAGCAGCAATATACCATCCTTCTGAAGCCAATCAATTCTACACCTGGAACAGTGAGCAATTTAAATGGACAGTGTCTTTCATAATGCTTCATGACCCCCAAATTTAATTTGAGCTCAAGCTGATAAATAAGGTTTCGATTCAAGCATGGAATTAAATCTCAAGGCAATGAACCTTTCATCTCCTTCCTATCTGGAATTCATTTAACTCTGATTTCCACCTGTGTATTTACTGCCACTTGTCTCAGATGCATGATTGATGTTTTGAATTTGACGAGCTATAAGATTCCAACACATTGAAGCTGTAAGATTCATCAACTTTTACTCAAAGACATAGGTTGTGGAAAAATCAGAAGCTCATCCTCTCATATACAAGGCAAAGGCCCATCTGATTCACCTTCGTATAAGATTATCTATAGATCTAATGACAAGGTCCCTTGTATTCACTATCATCATGTTCTTGTAACATAGGCAAAGAAAAACCCGATTTTGTAGTTATCAATACCTTTCAAACCTGTGAATACTGAAACAAAAACTCATGTATTTATAATACATGACTGTCCATATTTGGAAATATATTATATGATGATCTAAATCATATAAATGTTGCGAACTGAGAAAACCATCAAAACAGGACCATACTGGTACACAGGTTTAGATAAATCATACGATGATAGAAATGAAGTGGAACTTCGGTGTTTGCACTTGATGATGGTTTGACTGCTATGAATTTTCTACCATCTTATTTGGAGTTGCTATCACCTGGAAACCCTCAAACATCCAGCTGCGGGTCCATTTTCTGTATGACATCTGCCCTTCAATTGAATTCAGACTCGTTTGATGCGATGTTCATTAGCATTCCCGTTGAGCTGTCGAAAACATCCCCTTCGGTAGCTTTGAGTGTTGACTAATGGCTGAGCACATGGTAGCATGATCTCTTCTTTGCAAATTTTAAACAGATGGCATATGATCAGATATCACATAATAGAACCAGGGGTGCTCGACTTTGACGTGTTGAGTGGCTTGTAGTTTGACACGCTGATATAAAATAACAAGCAACAACACCTATAAACTTCTGGCACCTGGCAGTTGCATTAACTTGATCAATGAGGAGAATAGAATCTGAAGTTCAGCGTTGGGTTTTGATTTATTACTGACTCGTGATTTTGATATATGGACACGACTTGTGAATAATTTGGACCTTGTGTGTCAACTAATAACAAGAATCGAGACTTAAATCATAGCTTGAGCATGTGACTGTGAACTAGACTTTTGCGTTGAACGCTTTTGGTGTGCATACCTAGAACTTGGCATATGTGAACATATGGCCTGGCCCATGGGTCCCTAGAGTTTTGCTAAAGCCATCAAGCCCAAGAGGCTAAAATATAAGTTTGGTATGAAAAGACTCAAGACTTAGACATAAGAATTTAAGCAAGTAGTGTTAATGTGATAAGGACACTAGAATTTTAAGACACTTGCCAAAAGCTAAGAAGGAAAATGAGAGAGAGAGAGATAAAAATGCTTTAAAAAGAACTGGTGCATTTTGATCACTAACAACTCCAAACCACCATTGCATGCCCCCGGAATTGGAAAAGCATTAAGCGATGTGAGGTAACAACGTCACCTAAGGTGACATGGGAGTGTTCGGAGATTAATGGTTCAAGTTGTGTGGATGCGAAATCCTTCGAAGTCTCGAAGTCCTAGAACTCAGGCGCCTTAGGTTCTATAGTGAGTGTCAGTGATTGAATGTTGAGTAGACGTAGACTGAGATGCGCCCTACTTCGCGGGCTCGGTAATCTGGAGCTCCAAGAGATTGTTGCGTTTTACTCTGGAAATAAGTCGAAGGTCAAAGGATGGAGTAAGAACCTAGTGAACCAGTGCTTGGTCACAGCCCGTGATCACATGGGTTGGGGACTAAGATAAAAAGGGCTAGTTCCCGAAAGTTGCTTTGCAGAGAAGAGATCCGAAAGAAGAAATTTGAGGAGATTCTTGATTGAACGAGAATCACAGAGAATGAAAACTGAATGTTTTTCTTAAATCAGATTGGTTTATGAATTTTGTGGGATTTGTTAAGGAATGATAGCCTGACAAATTTTGATTGTCTGCATGTTGTGTTTGCAGAGTTTAATGAGTGACAGAACCGAATAGAGTTTCCACTGAGTGCAAAGAAATGGAAGAGGCACGGACTACTTCCAGTTCAGAGAATGAAGCAAGAGAAATGGATGTCCATTTGGGAGTTGAAGGATCGAACTCCAATGGAAATGGAGAAGAGATAGATAAGGAAGGGCATATCATGAAAATCATTGATCGACTGCAAAAAGATGCCCAGACTCACCAAGCGGATAACCGAAAGCTCATGAAAGCTAAGGAACAACAGGGTGAATTCAACCTAAAGTTGATGTAGAGTTTGGAAAGAATCGAAAAGAACTTGTATAAGGAGGGTGACTTAAGAAAAAAAGGGAGTCGCAAGACCCTGCTGACGGGCGAAATCGATCGTCCGTCAAATGAGAGAGTGGAACCGGTCCGGGGTTGTCTAATAACCCAAGCCGTTTGGAATGAACCACCCTGACGGGTTTAGCAACTCCGTTAGCTTATCTAAGGTCCTAAGAAAACAAAATAAAACTAATATAAAATAACTAATCTAACTAAAATTAAATAAAACAATCTAACTAACTAATCTAACTACAAACTAATAAAACTAATCTAACTAGAACTAACTAAACTAAAACTAATTATTAAAACAAACTAAACTAATCTAACTAACTATACATTTATACAATCTACTAATTACTACTATACTAGCTCTAACTAACTAACTATCTAACTACTATCTGAAATGTAATTTATTCACAAAATGTACAATATATACAATTTACAGATTTGAGTAAAACCTGAAAAAATTATTTGCAATCTGCCCTAAGACAGAGAAAGGTAATTTTTGTTGATTTTATAATTTTATAAACAAGAAAAACTAACTAAAATAAACACTAATATACTAATTCTACCTATAAATCTAACTAAACTTATATCTAAACTAAACTACTAATAAATACACTAAACAAACAAATGACAAACTGACCTGGAAACGCTCCAGATTTGTCCTGTGTATGATGATCTTCGAAGCTGGTCGGAGGAAGGAAACTCACACCGAATAATCCAGGAGCTTCTCGTAAACGATAGTTGCAATGCTCTTTAAGTTTGTTTACAGGACAAACAAGACACAAAAATCATAACAATTATATGATTTATAAATCTCTGCAATTAGGTAAACCTATTATGCAAAAACTTATACTTAATAATTCAATTGATGAAGAAGAGAAATCTGTCATTCACAAACTGAATCAAGTAATTGCTATGTTTTTAAATATTGGAAGAAATCAGATATGGATTATATTAATTAAATCATATCATTTGCAAAAGACTAAGATAGCTAAAGTAGTCATTAACCAAATGAAAACTGATAACATAAACATGAAACAAAAGATTGATATTATGAAAAGCAAAAGCTGTAGCAGAACATCAACTTCTGTCTCAGTCTGTATTAAAATTCCATATCTTTGTTCTCCCATGAATGAGGATCTCCCTTATTACAAAAATAATAAGTATTTATAAGTTTTTCCACAGGGTAAAACCTCCCTGTGGAAGTTATCAAACTATTTACATAATCTGGGAAGATATTCCCAAGTTCAACTAAACTAGGAAACTAAAATAAAACTAAAACATCCAAATATCCTCTAAACTGTCCATCAAATCCCATGCAATTCGAATTCACCTGAAAATGACCAAAAATAGACGAGTTAGAAGACTCTTTTATTAATAAAATGATAAAAATTAAATTCTATAGACTAGCTACAGAATCATGCAATTCTGTAGCTAGTCTAAATGAGATATAGAATCAGCATCAGAATCGATTCAAAATCTTTTAAAAGAATTAAATCCAATTATCTTCCAATAACCATTTGAAAACGAATCGTTGAGATTGGAATGGTTATATCAATCAAAACTAAATAGGATCAAAAATGATTCGACCGAATACAAAGATAGGAATACTCTGTTCTTTTGTTACCATAAAATTGGGTCCACGGAGTCATAATCGGACAGTCATAAGATTGTTTCATATCCAATTGAAAATGATAATCAAACATATCGTATGCGACTGTTAAACAAGAGATACGATCCAATCCAACAAAATCATTTTCCAATCGTTATAGCTATAACGATATAGCAAAAATATTCATACCATAAACGAATTAAATCAACACTGGTGTGTAACTGTCTATAAACGAAATCGTGATGAAATCACTCAACTGGCAATAGGGTTCACAAGAATTATATGATCGTTTGTTTTTAGTAAACTGGGTAGACAATATCGATTTCCTTTGATCGAAATTATTTGTTTAAAATGAATTATTACCAGATTCGATAGAGACCAATTCGTTTGCAAGTTAAAAACAGATAGAGCGGCACTTCAAGATGTGAATCTAACCCATGAGAGTAATCGAATCAATTGAATCCGATTTAAGCGAACCAAACAGTAAGGAGTCTTAACATAATCATCGTAAATCGAAACTGTCCCATGATTCGGGTATGAATATTACTAGCATCGGCTTACATGAGCATATCGTTTTTATAAAAACAAAGTCTTTATTTCCCAAATTAGAACCGAACAGAGCAATATTCACGATTTTTGAAAATCACATGATAGAGCATATCGTAACCAACAGACTCTTTGAAATAGTTTACCAATCAGAGCATCCGAACCATAACGAGATCAAATCAACATGATCATAATCATGGAAACTTACAGTTTAGAGTAGATACCAAACCAATTCAATTGAAAGCACAAACTATAAATTTTGTCAACTTAATAAGGCAAACCAATCAATCAAATCTAAACGCAGACCACTCAAATCCAATCAAAATCTATCGATTGCTATATTGGAATTGATGAGATCGTATATCGAATCGGAATTTCTTTTTATTCAAAGAAAATTTATATATAGAATGCACGCATTATAACAGAGTCATTCAAGATGCAAACAGAACCATTTAAAAATTGAATTCAAATCATTATATCAACCTAGATTATTTACAAAACAAAACAATGTCAAAACCATACCTGTGTAGCGACGAGGCTGCTTGATTATGCCAGCTTGGATTTTACAACAGCCATGGCTGATTCCACTTATACAGGCTCCGATGAAAATAGAAAGGCATGTTTAGAGGATACCCTATAAAAATCATCAGCAGACGCAGGTGGTAGAGGAACACAAGTCTGTATCAACCTTCACAGGTCACGAACTGCTTAACTAGCATTAACAAGTCATGCCATCGTGGTTTGAGCATAGATATGGGCATACCTCTGTCACAAGAGGTGACTTTGCGCGATTGAAATAGCAATGTCCATGGCACTTCCTCGACCTTACAATTCTTAAACCAACGTTGTCTCGAGGTCGGTAACCCCGTAGCTGAGCTGATAAACTGTTTATCAATCTCTAACTGTATATTGCCTACCTTGGCTCAACAACCATCGAAGGTCATGGAAAACTATCGTGCTACACAAAGGTTAAAACCCTCAAATCGTTTCACAAAGGTAAGCCATCCACTATCCTCCAAATATCGGTGGGCATTGTCAAACATTAACCGGGCTTGATTGCCATTGGGTTCGAATCGCACGACTGGTGCCATGGAGCCGAACACATGGTATGGGTAGGGTTTTAATTCACCAACACGCACAGGAGCAGAGCTACCTAAGCTAACAGCAATGAACAAGCAAAAGGGATAAGCATAAATGCGAGCATGGGAAGGTGGTGGAGTCTGCCATGCACAATATTGATTATCCAAGTATAACCACCAATTTTCATAGTTGTTCACTCCATAATAATAGTTCAACCACTAAGTCATGTGTACAACCAATAAAATCAAAGGTGTATACCAATGCGCGCAAGCGTTATACCATAGTGTTTAAAGATCAACATATAAATCAAAACCCAAAATCAACTATGTGCCAATGTATATAATCAAAAGTTTAACCAAGGTGCCAAACGGTATTCATATAGTCGACAAGCCAAAATTTATGAAAAGATTAACATAAGGATTATATCATATATATATAAAAAAATTAATCATAACCCCTATGCATTTTCATAGAATCAATGATCAGGCAAGTCATATAAAGTGCAAATCCAACTGCTAAATGCCTTACAAACTCAATAAAACCGGGTTATACAATCAATCGAAGTATGAGAACTGATTAGAGACCCTTGCCAGTTGTATAATGATCAATAAAAGGTAAGAAAAATAGGCATAAGGACATAAAAGATATTGACAATTCAGATAATGATCGAAAAACAACTTCGAAAGGAGAAGTTTTCATGCTTACAGTCATGAAAACTTAACGAAGACAAATGTGTAAATGTCGCAAGAAATGAAAATGTCGTTTATTTGAAA
Source organism: Picea mariana (assembly GCA_032191745.1). Lineage (NCBI taxonomy): Eukaryota > Viridiplantae > Streptophyta > Pinopsida > Pinales > Pinaceae > Picea > Picea mariana. The sequence continues at coordinate 117,290 of JASDQU010372345.1, forward strand.
AATGCGACGAAAAACTTGATGTTTGAAAGACATAGGTGTAGGCAGCTTATAGGATCATAAAAAAAAGTGAATTGGTTGCCAACAATGGCGACACACTGGAAGAAGCAGTTATCTCTGCAAAAGGTACAAATTCAGATTAAGACAGCAAAGATAATTCCGACTCAAAAATAACAACCAGAAAATCGTACAAACATCATCATCAACCATCATTTCCAGTAGTGTTTCAAAAGATGAAAACCAATAACAATATTAAGATCAGCAAGTCACGATATTAAAGGTAAAATCTCCAATACTATTGGCATAGCCGCTGCTGCCAGCAGGCGTCCATAGCCTCGACAGGGTTGCCATTTAACCCACTCTGACATCTGTATCTTGTCAAGAAGTTCTGGATCAGAATAAAGGACATTAAAGAGACCTCTTCTTTCTGCAAATTTTCATGTACCTGACATTGCTTCGCTGCCAGCAGGCCTGTTCAGTACCCCGACAAAGTTGTCTTGGCGTCATGCA
>JASDQU010372345.1:148125-158301 GCA_032191745.1 Picea mariana
ATTTGAATGCTCGTATGTTCCTTGAGTTGGTTTGACTCCTTAGTCTTCCTTGAGGATTATTTTTTAAATTTGAGTGAGGGGTTGGTCCAATTTTTGTCACATACTGAATGCTTTTTTTTACAAGCCATAATATGCATGGGATGCTCTATCAGAATGAAAATTAATGAAGTTCTTATATGTAGGTATGGACTGATAGTTGTGGTGGAGCACATGTGCATATTGAGCATACCATGATAATCCATAAGTATATGAAAGTTTTTATCTACTTTTTTTCTTTGAGTTCCATTCACTTCATATTAATAAAATTACCAATACTATGATGGTTTTTGAGGAGATATGTAGGTTAAACTAAAATTCATAACATCTACTAAGAAAATCAAAGAAATTCTCGTATCACCCCGCTTCCTTCACACAATATTTGCATATTTTCAAATAAAAAGGAAGTTGAAAGAACTATTAAAAGTGTGGTAAGTACAAGTAAACTCGTTAGGCTATGGAATTTGGTTGGCAGTGGGGATGTGCTTGTATGGTACCAAGGAAACTTCGTGAAGGATATGGATGCTCATTAGCAGTGAAGAAATGCCAGGAAAAGAGACATCAGGAACACACTAATGTAAATGTTTATTTGTTATAAAAAGTGAAAACCCACGGTTAAACCAAAGGCAATCAAAAGTGTGCAGTCAATCAAATAATTTACCTCAGTAATTGAATCTTTGAAAAGGGTGTGTTAGATCACAAGTAATAGAAACAATGGGTTTTATCTTTTATAAATTTTTCATCATTGTGGTACACATGATTATTGGAAAATTGTCTCTAGTTTTTTGAGCTTATATTTAAAATTTGGATCTGAAGTAAAGGCCCTAAACTTCTATCAACAAAGATGAATGGTTCTTCCAGTGTGTCACCATTTGTTAAGGAAAAAATAAACCTCCTTTACTTTTTCTTTTACAAGCGAAAGGAAAGCCCCCCCCTAATAAAATTTCAATCCTAATGCCTAATCCTATATCGTTTGATCATAATGTTTATTCCTTGTCTACCTTGAGGGAGTTGGGGGATTGATATTGGTTGATGAATGTTTTAAACAAGTTTGTTTTTGGAGGTTTTCTGAATGGATAAATTAAAAGGAAGAACATCTATTCATTATGCATCCCCTTACTTTCATGTTGTGCTTAATGTATTGATCACACTCTTTTTTTTTGAACTCTAAGTTTGAATTGCAAAATCACTAATCTTTCCTTTGAGTTTGAGACTTGAAACATACATTTTTTTAGGAAGTGTGTTGTTGTCTCTGCGCTGCAATCTTTGACTGGTGCTACTTCTGCCCATGTTTTTAAATATTTTGTTGCAGTGATGATATATATCGCTCCTGAACTTTTTGTTGGTGGAAGGATTGGACCAACAAATTATATTTCCCATTTGTCAAATTCCTACAAAGTTACTTATGGTCTCAAAGGAATCTCATCCCTTTTATTAGGTTTTCCCACCCTCTGATAGACATCACATGCCTAGAAATATTCCTTGGCATTCTCTATGAAGTGTTGGCCACCATAATCCTATGTGCAATACATTCTACACTGTATCTTTTCCTGCAAAATGTCCTCCATTTATTCCCTCATGAGATTCTGCCAAAATTCTAGGCCTCCCATGCTCTAGTACACACCTTCTAAAAATTTCATCTACGTCCATTTTATATAAGTTTCCTACAATCCATTGGTAGTATGCATATCTTACTACCATATTCTTCTTATGCCCAGTGCTAATTCTTGTGGTGCAATCCCTATACTCAAATATTCAATAATATCAACAAAATATTCATCATCAATTTGTACTGAAAACAATTGCGCATCAGGGAAGTTTTCTTCCAAGTTGGTAGGTTCATATCCATTAGTGATCCTTGACAGATGATCAGGTCCTTCATTCATATTTCCTAGTTTGATTATCACTTCAAAATAAAACTCTTGAAATAACAACAACCATCCACAGATCCTCCCCCCCAAAACTGGTTTATTGACTAAATATTTTAGGGCAGAATGATCTGTGAACATCTTAAAGTCCTTGCCCAATAAGTAGTGCCTAAAAATTTTGAAGTGCATACACCATGCCTAAGCCTTCTCTTTCTATTGTATTGTAATTTTGCTCTGATTATGACAATTTTCTGCTTTCAAAGTCCATAGGATGGTCTAATGCCCCTGCTCTTGGTTGTGCCATAATTGATCCAAGTGCTATGGCTGATGCATATACATGCATGTGAAATGTCGTTTCCCAGTCTGGGAATACTAGGATAGGTGTTGTGACCATATTTTGTTTTAAGGTTTCCAATCCTCATTGATAGTCCTCATTCCACTGAAATCTGATATCCTTTTTTATTAGATTTTCCATTAGTGCAGTGATCTACACATACCCCTTAATAATGTTTTTGTAATAGATTGTATGTCCCAATGTTTCTCTCAACTGGCACACTGAATTTGGTGGTGGTAAATTGACAATTATTGCAATATTAGCAAGATCCACCAACAACCCTTGTTTATAGACTATATGTCCCAACAATATTCCAAAAGGTGTCCTAAAAATGCACTTCTTGATATTCAATGATATCTGACAATGCCTACATATTTCCAACATAAAACTTAATACTTCTACATGGTCTTTTAATAGACTATATACAGTCCATTCATCCAGATACACTTCTAAAAATTGATGTATGTCCTTAAAAGYAGTTATGACTACTCTTGAAAATATGGCTGGTGAATTCTTCATCCCAAAAGGMATGACTTTGTACTGGTAGGAACCCCATTATGTAGAAAAATTAGTCTTGTACCTGTCTTTTGGAGCTATTTTGATCTGATGGTACCATAAGAATCCTTCTGTAAATCARTATGCTTCCTGGCCTCCCACATTCTCTAATACCTCATCTATGAAAGGGGTGGGAAAAGGGTCATGTAAGAAAGCATCATTTAATTTTCTYAGATCTACACATATCCTTATCCCCCCTTGTTTCTTCTCTTGTACTACCATATGACTTATCCATTTAGATTCCTCTATTGGTTCTATGATACTGGATTCCAACATTCTTTCAATTTCATCCTTCACTTTATGCTTGTATAWTGGATTCARTCTGTAAGGTCTTTGCCTGACATGTCTTTCCTCAGGTTTGAGAAGTATTTTCATGTCTCCTATCTCTCATGCTATACCTTTCATCTCTATAAATGTCATTGGGAACAAGTCATTGTATTCGCACAGTAACTTTGTTATAATAGTCTCCAATACTGGCCATTTTAGGATTATTAGTTGTTCCAATGTTGACTTTCTTCAAATTGATTGGTGCAGAAAATACCTCTGACTCCAGAGATGGACCTTCCACCTCTCTTTCTCCTTCAACTTATGTAATTTGAATGTTGCATGGGTCATCTTCATCCGATGCTTCTTCTTCCACTTCGTAGCATGACAATAGTTATTTGACTGTCTGTCTGTTCTGCTGTTGATACTCTTTCATGAGTTCAACCTATGGTTCCTCAATAGATATCACACCTTTTATATGCTTTAGTGTTGAATCAATGTTGGGGTTCTCATGTTCAAATGATAAGGTTACTACAAAATTTTGATGTAGTGTTGTCCATTCAGTAGTACCTCTGCGCATCTCCTTGTCTACATACCAATTTTGTGGGAGTCTTTCCAATGTGTGGATGAAATGATGACGCCATTCTTCTGGTGGTGTCATCCTCCATTGTGTTCTACATTTCCCCAAATGTTATGTTGGTGTCCCATGTCCATCATATATATGTATCTTATGATTCTATAACACTTCATCTTCATATCTTGTTAGGAATTCTTCTAAGTCATTTACCCCATGAAAACTGGGGGGTTCCCTTATCTTTGTACCGACCCATCTTATTGCACAATCTATTCTTGTGCACCTTATGGTGGAGATTTCATGTAATATTTGTTGTCAATTCTCCAGACCTATATCTGAGTCAGAAGCACATGATGTGATGCTTCTATAGCTGAGTACTCCATCTGCAGTTTGGTTAACATAATCTTCTTTGTGCACGGTGGTTCTATATAACTATTTTATTTCCTCCAAATCTAAGTAGGTGGGATCTACAAACCTTTATCCTTCTGATGGATCTAATGGTGCAATAACTTTGTATTCTCCTAATTCGAATGCCATCTTCCTTGTCTTCAAGTTGGTCAAGGTATGGTAATCAAATTCCCAATCCAAGCCAAGCAATGTTGGATAAGGTGTTGTATCATCCACTATTTCTATCACTTCAAAGTATGTCTTAGTGTGCACTCCATCCAAATATACTGCCACACCCTCAAGCCTTCCAATTGGTAGAACTCTATGTCGATTTTCTAACTTCAACTAGATAGGTGAATAGAATAGTTCGGGATATCCCATACACTGCCATGTTTTCTTGGGTAACACATTTACCTCAAGGCCTAAATCCATTATAATATCCCCCATGTTGAAATACCCTATATTGGAATTCAGTCTAAATTCTCTTCTTGTCCTCCTTCTTGTATGAAGGTGATTGACTATTTTCTTCTCTAACTTCCCCTCTACCTCTATGTTTCATATTTCTAACATATTTTGAAAAGTTTTAACAGATGATGGATCATTCAGAAGCTTCACACAGGATTAAAGAAAAATATTTATGGTACTTACTTGCGCTAAAGGTGGTGCTTCGCTCGTGTGATCGATTGATAAATGCATCTTGTACATTGGTACATTTTGAGTGTGCTGCACAATTGATGTAGATGCAACATATTGTTTGAGGAACTCCTGTCTGGCCTCCTTGAATGTCTCATTTTCTTTCCGTACATCAAACTGATTATGTGGTTTAGTATTCTTCTTCACCCATTGGCGTTGTATTGGATCTTGTCTCACTACGTGAGGTCGTGTCTTAGATCCTCAGTGCGTGACTATGTTGATATTTCTTCTATCATCCCTAGCTTCTGCAGAGATCCACTAAAAATTTTGATTGTTTTGATTCCTCTTATCCTAGATATTCCCCAATAATGTCAGACAGTCTTTTGTGTCATGGTCTGTTGCGCGACAGTACATACATGTCGCAAGTGGAAGTGGGCATTCCCTTGCATAATGTCATGGATGTTGGAAGTTGTGGCACAATAATGGACCTCTACCTCTTCCAAATCCTCCTCTACCTCATCCTCCACCTCTGTAGCCAGTTCTATCTCCTTGCGGTGTGTTGTATTGAGGGACCTGATTATATTGCACTGGGTTATATTGTGGTTGCGCATTATTATATTGTGGTTTTGCAGTTTTGTATGGAGGTGGTACCTGGTTAAACTGAGGTGCATCTTACCCTATCATAATTTATACCTACACCATATAGGTGTCTGAATTTATTTCTCTCATTAGTTACATTCTCCTACAATCTTGTCATTATGGCCCACTGACTTGTAGAAATTGCAGTATGAGCTCTTGGGTACTATATGTTACTTCTTCATCATGGGACAATTATATGAATCATGCATGTGTGTCTTAAAGATCTTGCACCATGGACCTCCTATTGGCAAATGGTTTGGTACTCATGTTTCCATGTACTGCACGAAAGATGGGCATTCATTCTTGTGGTGTCCTTTTGTCCTGCATGTGGTACACTAAACAACTTATCTTTTATCTTTTCCCTTATTCTGATTCAGTTGGAGTGTGAGGTTCTTCCGATCCTCCTTTAGCTCTTCTATTATTATATCTATCTTCTCATACTGGTTCTCTTCCATTTGTAAGGCGACCTCGAGAGCTCTGCTTGAGTTTGAAACTTTTGTTGTCTCAATGGGTATTTCAAATGTGGTAATAGTGAATTCACGAAGATATGCCTATGTTACATGTCAGCCATGACATATTTCAACTTACCCTTCAACCGTTTTAACCTATGGTCAATATGCCAAATAGAATAACATGGTTTTTGTTTGATTTCATTCATATCATTCATTTACTGATCTTCTGAGATAGGCTTCTGAAATTGATTTATTAGTAGCTTCTTGACATCTATAATCATCCTTGTTGTTCCTAGTGGACTGTTTACATCTAGGCTCATGTACCAATCCAGTGCGTGGTCTCTTAGCATGATATATAATTGTGTAAGTTTTGTATCCTCATTTGTGATCTTCTTTGCTTCCCATATATTCTCGCAGATGAACAAGTTATTTTTAGGGTCCTCTGATGCCTCTCCCCTAAATTCGGGTAACTTGATGGTGGGATCATGTCCTGCCATCTTGAACTATGATGAACTACTACTTCCGTATGGTGTAGATATTTGACTGCTACTTTTTGAATTGGTTCCTCTAGTTGTTTCACCTTGTTTCGATGTACCTCTTGTTGTATTTCTTCCACTAAAATTCAATTATCTAAATGGTGGTGTTATTTCTGGTGTATTAGTCACACATGGGGTTATGGGTTCCACACTGACACTGATATGGATGGGATTTCTACCTTCTATTCCTACCCTTGGACCATTTGACCTCCTTTCATATATTGTGCACATGATTTCCTCTATCTTCTCAACAACCTAAAGATCCTCTACCTCTTCTTCATCACTTTCCAAGCCCTCTCTATCTGTTATGGATCACTTCTTATTATTCATGTTATATTGGTAGGGTAGTCCACTGCGCATCTTTCCAATTGTTTCCATTATATTCTTTATTTGATATTCCTCCACCAGTATCGGGTACATGGCCTCCTCCTTGTTTCGCTTATCCATATCATCCTCCATTTATCCACCTCTGTCAGTATTTTCCCCCCTTCCCCCATGCACACAGGGAAGTTTAGTTATCTGATTCCATAGTCATCACACTGTTGTTCTATAGTAACATCTTGATTGAAGTATACAATGATATAATATACCTACCTATAGGTACCTTTAGAAACTCCATCTCTGTTGCACTGTAAGACTTCGTGGTATCTACTACAAATTATATGATAAACCCTGCAACAATATTGTCTAACCAAAAATCTACTGCGCGCATGAATTTGTTGTTAACTTGTTGTAACTGCACAATCTCCATAGGATTCCACTCGAGCTATATGATTTAATTTTTAGGGTGGTTGTATTTCAACCTCAATAGCCACTCCTACAACACATGTGGGAAATCACAGAAAATTACCTCATGCAAGTTGCTAAACGCGTACTTGTCCAGATATTTACGTTGTGTTATCTTAGGGTTTTTGTTATCTTTTTTCACAAACTCAAGCTCCTTAATTTTCAACCATATTTCGATCTTCGGCCTTCATTGGATTCCTAAACATTCCCTTTTTATACCTTCATTCTCCACATTCTTCTTCTACTCATCTCATTCACTCAATTCCATGTAGTTTCAGCCGACAACAAAACCATTTGTTGATTATTCTCTTTCTATCTACTTTTTGACTGACCCAGGTTTAGATATGAATGAGTTTCCAACAAAATCCTCTAAAACTATCGGTCCCTCTAGTATACCATAAGGAAACACATCACACAGAAGGTATTGTGTAGTCTCACCCAAGATAGTTCTATGGGTTAATGCAAAGCTGAAGTGCTTGCAGTCTAGGAGGAGTGGGGATCTGGGATTATACTCGATCTTCTTCAGGCCTTACAATGGTTAATCAATCTATTATTCTAATATTCATTCATTTGTTAAACCATTGCATGAAAAAATAATAGATATAGCTAACGACATATCTATAAATCCGTCATTAATAGGAATTAAAGGTGACCAACCATTAACAGAAAGTAAAAAGACATCCAATCATCACATAATACACAAGTTTTACCATGGTTCACCCCCTCCTGGGATACATCCACAAAGATCTAGCTTCTTAGGATATTTTATTTATGATCGTTGCATAATTTGGCACTGCAAACACTACACTTCCAATCACACAATCAAGAAAAAGGTTCCACAACCTCTGTGAGGAAGACTAGATCACAGCAGACTCCTCGACCCGTGATCTAACCCTCAATATCTAGCTACCCGACTCCTCTATAGTTCAACAGATTACTTAAAGGTATCACCGCAATTCTTACAATTTAGAATTAACTTGGAACCCACTTCCCAACAACAACCACTTCCAAGACCCCCAACCTAGACCTCCTAGGTCCTTATTTATACTATTTTATAGTATTATTAGCCATTACATTCTAAAACCCTTACCCAAATATGGTCAGGTCTTACTTCCTTGGTGCCTTGCATGTTTTCCTTCTTTTCATGTGGTTTTTCCCTACATGTGTTGCTTTTTCTTACAACTGTCTTTTTCCAATCTAATCTTTACTTTCCAAAAAAGGAATTCTCCTCAAAATCGTCCTGCATCCAACAATAGTTATCTACAACCACCCATGATTATATTTGAACAAACCCAACACTCATTTATAGGTTTGCTTGAAGGCATGGAATATAATATTTATGTTGTATTGGAAAGTCTCATTTTAATCACATAAATGATATCATATTTTATGTGGTTGCAGGAGTAGGTTCGTAGGGTCACCTCCTTCACATGACCTCTCTAGACTTAAAATGCATGTGGGGGAATCCATTGATCTTATTCCTCTATCCTAGACCTCTTTCTATGTAGATATTGTCTATATATATAAGCCAATAATCATCTTTATGAACCGAGCCTTGTCTCACCCAAGCCTCATCCATAATTTTTGTTTTATCATCACTGCATTCATGAGCCCATAACCTTGACCTTTTCCAAGATATCCCTCATCAGGAAGTGGATTCACCTTTGCTTATTGCTGCCCTAATTTATGAAGCTTGTAAGGATATCATATCCACCTTTCTTGCAACCCTATCCTAATATCTCATCAAAATTACTCTATCGAGAATCCTCACTCAAGTGTTCCAATGACTGGTCCAAAGGCCGAAGGAGGAAATCATAAGACTGGTCCAAAGGCCTAAGGTCGAAATGCTATTGGGCTCCCTTCATTTGGCTTGTCCCATCGAGTTGAACAAGTGACGTACCTTATGATGTTCCTGAGGTTTGAAAGGCATAAGCATCTTTAGATTGATATCTACATGTTTCTTCTTTTTGCCTCTTGCCTCTTCAGAAACCTAGGCCAAAGACCTATTGAGATTCATGGACAGAGATCCTTGTCGTGTTGTCGCCAAATTATTTCTTTATATTTGTCGTAATAAATTTCATGCATTGTCTCTTGACGTAAGAACCTATTCCTTGATCTGATCATATTCCCTATTTTTCAAATCTTATCAAGTCTTCCCTCTGATATGTTCAACTTGATTGGATTGACATTTTTCCCATGTCTATTTGGTGTCGATCTCCTTTTATCAGATGAGTCACTATTTGTGACATTGATTTATGGCATGACATATCATCTTTTCCCCCTTGGTCATTGTCCATTCGTTGCATTTGAATTTGAGTGTTTGTGATCGCCAAACAACCTAGCTACCTTCCTTGACACCCGTTTACTTGAAATCTACATGTTATACCTTACGCTTGTTTTCTATGTGCCTAGGTGTAGAACCATGACTAGTTTGGAACCACGACGAGCATGGAATCGTGAATCGTGTTTAACTTGGCCTTATTTTCCTAATTTTTACTTTCACTTTTAATTTTTATTTTTGTATATAATTAATTTCATTTGTATTTTACCCTTGGTTTTGCAAAACCACATGGTTTGGTTGCACATGGTAACTACCCATGGTTTGTTATTCCCCATGGTTTTCGCTAAAGTTACACTAGATATTTATTTTTACACGGGGAAAATCAATTTCACTTTAAAAAAAAATGACATGGGTCAAACTTGGTTTTACATGGGTCAAACTAGATTTTACATGGATCAAATTTGTTTTACATGAATAAACAATTTGTTACATGGTGTGTTTCTTCTAAAAGCCTAATGTATAATATCTACATTCTCATTCCTTTTCATACCTCTGTAAATTTAGAAATAATTTGAATTTGAATTTATATATAAATGTGTGTGTATGTATGTATATTCATTTCTTTTAGTTATTTTTTCATTTTAATTTTAATTTTGTTTTTTTTTTCATTTATCCCCTAAGCTCTAGTTGGTATATTTTCATTTTATTTTATTATTTAATTTCATGTTTTCTTTTTTACCCTCACTCATTAAAATCTCACCTTCACTTCATGGTAAATTCCATTGGAAATTACCATTAATACACACCTCCTATCTTCATGGAATCCCCTTT
>JASDQU010372345.1:189681-199693 GCA_032191745.1 Picea mariana
AGTTCAACCTATGGTTCCTCAATAGATATCACACCTTTTATATGCTTTAGTGTTGAATCAATGTTGGGGTTCTCATGTTCAAATGATAAGGTTACTACAAAATTTTGATGTAGTGTTGTCCATTCAGTAGTACCTCTGCGCATCTCCTTGTCTACATACCAATTTTGTGGGAGTCCTTCCAATGTGTGGACGAAATGATGACGCCATTCTTCTGGTGGTGTCATCCTCCATTGTGTTCTACATTTCCCCAAATGTTATGTTGGTGTCCCATGTCCATCATATATATGTATCTTATGATTCTATAACACTTCATCTTCATATCTTGTTAGGAATTATTCTAAGTCATTTACCCCATGAAAACTGGGGGGTTCCCTTATCTTGTACCGACCCATCTTATTGCACGATCTATTCTTGTGCACCTTATGGTGGAGACTTCATGTAATATTTGTTGTCAATTCTCGAGACCTATATCTGAGTCAGAAGCACATGATGTGATGCTTCTATAGCTGAGTACTCCATATGCAGTTTGGTTAACATAATCTTCTTTGTGCACAGTGGTTCTATATAACTATTTTATTTCCTCCAAATCTAAGTAGGTGGGATCTACAAACCTTTCTCCTTCTGATGGATCTAATGGTGCAATAACTTTGTATTCTCCTAATTCGAATGTCATCTTCCTTGTCTTCAAGTTGATCAAGGTATGGTAATCAAATTCCCAATCCAAGCCAAGCAATGTTGGATAAGGTGTTGTGTCATCCACTATTTCTATCACTTCAAAGTATGTCTTAGTGTGCACTCCATCGAAATATACTGCCACACCCTCAAGCCTTCCAATTGGTAGAACTCTATGTCAATTTTCTAACTTCAACTAGATAGGTGAATAGAATAGTTCGGGATCTCCCATACACTGCCATGTTTTCTTGGGTAACACATTTACCTCAGAGCCTAAATCCATTATAATATCCCCCATGTTGAAATACCCTATATTGGAATTCACTCTAAATTCTCTTCTTGTCCTCCTTCTTGTATGGAGGTGATTGACTATTTTCTGCTCTAACTTCCCCTCTACCTCTGTGTTTCATATTTCTAACATATTTTGAAAAGTTTTAACAGATGATGGATCATTCAGAAGCTTCACACAGGATTAAAGAAAAATATTTATGGTACTTTCTTGTGCTAAAGGTGGTGCTTCGCTCGTGTGATCGATTGATAAATGCATCTTGTACATTGGTACATTTTGAGTGTGCTGCACAATTGATGTAGATGAAACATATTGTTTGAGGAACTCCTGTCTGGCCTCCTTGAATGTCTCATTTTCTTTCTGTACATCAAACTGATTATGTGGTTTAGTATTCTTCTTCACCCATTGGTGTTGTATTGGATCTTGTCTCACTACGTTAGGTCGTGTCTTAGATCCTCAGTGTGTGACTATGTTGATATTTCTTCCATCATCCCTAGCTTCTGCAGAGATCCACTAAAAATTTTGATTGTTTTGATTCCTCTTATCCTAGATATTCCCCAATAATGTCAGACAGTCTTTTGTGTCATGGTCTGTTGCATGACAGTACATACATGTCGCAAGTGGAAGTGGGCATTCCCTTGCATAATGTCATGGATGTTGGAAGTTGTGGCACAATAATGGACCTCTACCTCTTCCAAATCCTCCTCTACCTCGTTCTCCACCTCTGTAGCCAGTTCTATCTCCTTGTGGTGTGTTGTACTGAGGGACCTGATTATATTGCACTGGGTTATATTGTGGTTGCGCATTATTATATTGTGGTTGTGCATTTTTGTATGGAGGTGGTACTTGGTTAAACTGAGGTGCATCTTACCCTATCATAATTTATACCTACACCATATAGGTGTCTGAATTTATTTCCCTCATTAGTTACATTCTCCTACAATCTTGTCATTATGGCCCACTGACTTGTAGAAATTGCAGTATGAGCTCTTGGGTACTATATGTTACTTCTTCATCATGGGACAATTATATGAATCATGCATGTGTGTCTTAAAGATCTTGCACCATGGACCTCCTATTGGCAAATGGTTTGGTACTTATGTTTCTATGTACTGCACGAAAGATGGGCATTCATTCTTGTGGTGTCCTTTTGTCCTGCATGTGGTACACTAAACAACTTATCTTTTATCTTTTCCCTTATTCTGATTCAGTTGGAGTGTGAGGTTCTTCCGATCCTCCTTTAGCTCTTCTATTATTATATCTATCTTCTCATACTAGTTCTCTTCCATTTGTAAGGCGACCTCGAGAGCTCTGCTTGAGTTTGAAATTTTTTTTTGTCTCAATGGGTATTTCAAATGTGGTAATAGTGAATTCATGAAGATATGCCTATGTTGCATGTCAGTCATGACATATTTCAACTTACCCTTCAACCGTTTTAACCTATGGTCAATCTCCCAAATAGAATAACATGGTTTTTGTTTGATTTCAATCATATCATTCATTTACTGATCTTCTGAGATAGGCTTCTGAAATTCATTTATTAGTAGCTTCTTGACATCTATAATCATCCTTGTTGTTCCTAGTGGACTGTTTACAGCTAGGCTCATGTACCAATCCAGTGCATGGTCTCTTAGCATGATATATAATTGCGTAAGTTTTGTATCCTCATTTGTGATCTTCTTTTCTTCCCATATATTCTCGCAGATGAACAAGTTATTTTTAGGGTCCTCTGATGCCTCTCCCCTAAATTCGGGTAACTTGATGGTGGGATCATGTCTTGCCATCTTGAACTATGATGAACTACTACTTCCGTATGGTGTAGATATTTGACTTCTACTTTCTGAATTGGTTCCTCTAGTTGTTTCACCTTGTTTCGATGTACCTCTTGTTGTATTTCTTCCACTAAAATTCAGTTATCTAAATGGTGGTGTTATTTCTGGTGTATTAGTCGCGCATGGGGTTATGGGTTCCACAATGACACTGATATGGATGGGATTTCTACCTTCTATTCCTACCCTTGGACCATTTGACCTCTTTTCATATATTGTGCACATGATTTCCTCCATCTTCTCAACAACCTAAAGATCCTCTACCTCTTCTTCATCACTTTCCAAGCCCTCTCTATCTGTTATGGATCACTTCTTATTATTCATGTTATATTGGTAGGGTAGTCCACTGCACATCTTTCCAATTGTTTCCATTATATTATTTATCTGATCTTCCTCCATCAGTATCGGGTACATGGCCTCCTCCTTGTTTCTCTTATCCATATCATCCTTCATTTATCCACCTCTGTCAGTACTTTCCCCCCTTCCCCCATGCACACAGGGAAGTTTAGTTATCTGATTCCATAGTCATCACACTGTTTTTCTATAGTAACATCTTGATTGAAGTATACAATGATATAATATACCTACCTATAGGTACCTTTAGAAACTCCGTCTCTGTTGCACTGTAAGACTTCCCGGTATCTACTACAAATTATATGATAAACCCTGCAACAATACTGTCTAACCAAAAATCTACTGCGCGCATGAATTTGTTGTTAACTTGTTGTAACTGCACAATCTCCATAGGATTCCACTCAAGCTGTATGATTTAATTTTTAGGATGGTTGTATTTCAACCTCAATAGCCACTCCTACAACACATGTGGGAAATCACAGAAAATTACCTCATGCAAGTTGCTAAAGGCGTACTTGTCCAGATATTTACATTGTGTTATCTTAGGGGTTTTGTTATCTTTTTTCACAAACTTAAGCTCCTTAATTTTCAACCATCTTTCGATCTTCGGCCTTCATTGGATTCCTAAACATTCCCTTTTTATACCTGCATTCTCCACATGCTTCTTCTACTCATCCTATTCACTCAATTCCATGTAGTTCCAGCCGACAACAAAACCATTTGTTGATTATTCTCTTTCTATCTACTTTTTGACTGACCCAGGTTTAGATATGAACGAGTTTCCAACAAAATCCTCTAAAACTATCGGTCCCTCTGGTATACCATAAGGAAACACATCACACAGAAGGTATTGTGTAGTCTCACCCGAGATAGTTCTATGGGTTAATGCAAAGCTGAAGTGCTTGCAGTCTAGGAGGAGTGGGGATCTGGGATTATACTCGATCTTCTTCAGGCCTTACAATGGTTAATCAATCTATTATTCTAATATTCATTCATTTTTTAAACCATTGCATGAAAAAATAATAGATATAGCTAACGACATATCTATAAATCCGTCATTAATAGGAATTAAAGGTGACCAACCATTAACAGAAAGTAAAAAGACATCCAATCATCACATAATACACAAGTTTTACCATGGTTCACCCCCTCCTGGGATACATTTACAAAGATCTAGCTTCTTAGGATATTTTATTTATGATCGTTGCATAATTTGGCACTGCAAACACTACACTTCCAATCACACAATCAAGAAAAAGGTTCCACAACCTCTGTGAGGCAGACTAGATCACAACAGACTCCTCGACCTGTGATCTAACCCTCAATATCTAGCTACCCGACTCCTCTATAGTTCAACAGATTACTTAAAGGTATCACCACAATTCTTACAATTTAGAATTAACTTGGAACCCACTTCCCAACAACAACCATTACCAAGACCCCCAACCTAGACCTCCTAGGTGCTTATTTATACTATTTTACAGTATTATTAGCCGTTACATTCTAAAACCCTTACCCAAATATGGTCAGGTCTTACTTCCTTCGCGCCTTGCATGTTTTCCTCCTTTTCATGTGGTTTTTCCCTACATGTGTTGCTTTTCCTTACAACTGTCTTTTTCCAATCTAATCTTTACTTTCCAAAAAAGGAATTCTCCTCAAAATCGTCCTGCGTCCAACAATAGTTATCTACAACCACCCATGATTATATTTGAACAAACCCAACACTCATTTATAGGTTTTCTTGAAGGCATGGAATATAATATTTATGTTGTATTGGAAAGTCTCATTTTAATCACATAAATGATATCATATTTTATGTGGTTGCAGGAGTAGGTTCATAGGGTCACCTCCTTCACATGACCTCTCTAGACTTAAAATGCATGTGGGGGAATCCATTGATCTTATTCCTCTATCCTAGACCTCTTTCTATGTAGATATTGTCTATATATATAAGCCAATAATCATCTTTATGAACCGAGCCTTGTCTCGCCCAAGCCTCATCCATAATTTTTGTTTTATCATCACTGCATTCATGAGCCCATAACCTTGACCTTTTACAAGATATCCCTCATCAGGAAGTGGATTCACCTTTTCTTATTGCTGCCCTAATTTATGAAGCTTGTAAGAATATCATATCCACCTTTCTTGCAACCCTATCCTAATATCTCATCAAAATTACTCTATCGAGAATCCTAACTCAAGTGTTCCAATGACTGGTCCAAAGGCCAAAGGAGGAAATCATAAGACTGGTCCAAAGGCCTAAGGTCGAAATGCTATTGGGCTCCCTTCATTTGGCTTGTCCCATCGAGTTGACCAAGTGACGTACCTTATAATATTCCTGAGGTTTGAAAGGCATAAGCATCTTCAGATTGATATCTACAGGTTTCTTCTTTTTGCCTCTTGCCTCTTCAGAAACCTAGGCCAAAGACCTATTGAGATTCATGGACATAGATCCTTGTCATGTTGTCGCCAAATTATTTCTTTATATTTGTCGTAATAAATTTCATGCATTGTCTCTCGACGTAAGAACCTATTCCTTGATCTGATCATATTCCCTATTTTTCAAATCTTATCAAGTCTTCCCTCTGATATGTTCAACTTGATTGGATTGACATTTGTCCTATGTCTATTTGGTGTCGATCTCCTTTTATCAGATGAGTCACTATTTGTGACATTGATTTATGGCATGACATATCATCTTTTCCCCCTTGGTCATTGTCCATTCGTTGCATTTGAATTTGAGTGTTTGTGATCGCCATACAACCTAGCTACCTTCCTTGACACCCGGTTACTTGAAATCTACATGTTATACCTTACGCTTGTTTTCTATGTGCCTAGGTGTAGAACCATGACTAGTTTGGAACCACGGCGAGCATGGAATCGTGAATCGTGTTTAACTTGGCCTTATTTTCCTAATTTTTACTTTCACTTTTAATTTTTATCTTTGTATATAATTAATTTCATTTGTATTTTACCCTTGGTTTTGCAAAACCACATGGTTTGGTTGCACATGGTAACTGCCCATGGTTTGTTATTCCCCATGGTTTTCGCTAAAGTTACACTAGATATTTATTTTTACATGGGGAAAATCAATTTCACTTTAAAAAAAAATGACATG
This sequence comes from Picea mariana, assembly GCA_032191745.1. NCBI lineage: Eukaryota > Viridiplantae > Streptophyta > Pinopsida > Pinales > Pinaceae > Picea > Picea mariana. Next base: position 195,944 of record JASDQU010372345.1, read on the forward strand.
GGTCAAACTTGGTTTTACATGGGTCAAACTAGATTTTACATGGATCAAATTTGTTTTACATGAATAAACAATTTGTTACATGGTGTGTTTCTTCTAAAACCCTAATGTATAATATCTACATTCTCATTCCTTTTAATACCTCTATAAATTTAGAAATAATTTGAATTTTAATTTATATATAAATGTGTATGTATGTATGTATATTCATTTCCTTTAGTTATTTTTTCATTTTCATTTTAATTTTTTTTTTTTTTCATTTATCCCCTAAGCTCTAGTTGGTATATTTTCATTTTATTTTATTATTTAATTTCATGTTTTCTTTTTTACCCTCACTCATTAAAATCTCACCTTCACTTCATGGTAAATTCCATTGGAAATTACCATTAATACACACCTCCTATCTTCATGGAATCCCCTTTTCCCTTCCTCAATCAAACTTGGAAACTTAGCACTATTTTACTATTTAATGGGTCAACGAGACTTAGACTTACCTCTCATAATCAAGCCATTGGGAATTCACCTTAGCATTATTTTATAATATTTTTCCCTTCATAGTTTGGATATAGCCATCGTAATCGTGTGCTATCAGGAGCCTAGATGCCATCATAGTGACCATACGTCCTGACCATGTGCTATCGAAACTTTCACACCATTGGATTCAATCATCCCTTCCCTTTTTTGACCATCGAACTTCAATGAGAACATACTGGAATTGGAATTATTTTAATATATTTTTTGGAGAGTGTGCACCCATTGGATCACGCATTATATATATATGGAGAGTGTGCACCACCAGAAAGGGTATTATTTTAATATTTATTTTTGGAGGAATTAACTCATGGGAAGTATTATTATTTTAATATTTTTACCGTGAGAGCATAATGTTATCTAAACATGAACGCCCATCAGAATGGAGTTCTTACCATCACAGTGAGGATTTGATGGACCCATCAGAGTGTGATTTCCATTGGAGTGTGAGTTTACTCATGCATTTACCTTTCGACCATCCTTGAGTCCGATGAGGTTATTACCACACATTTTTTAAAAATTTTAAATTTTGGACTTTGGATGATGTCTTGTTTTGGAGGGCGATTGGTTATTACCACACATTTTTTTAAATTTTGGACTTTGGATGATGTTTTGTTTTGGAGGGCGATTTTATTTTTATTATTTTTCTATTTTCACATGGTGGGGGGGGGTAATTTTATTATTTTTTACTGGCCAAAATTACAACACAAGCCCTAGGTCCTATTCCTTTTCTAGGTTCTTGTACAAATTAGGTAAGGGGGATAAAGCTACTTAAACCATTCATTTTTGTATTTCCTTATGAATGTGGGATTTTTATTTTCAGGTTAAAAGATCAATGACCCATATTTACCCACAAGCAGATCAAGTGTTGTTGAGCACTCATTTTCAAATGAACATACCTTGAGTTGCAAGTGTAAGAACCAAGCCTGTGATACCTCATTGGAAAGGTACCGAGACAAATAATGCATTGGGAGATGACATCATGCAAAAATAGTAATGGAAAACCTCACAAATCATAGAAAATAGAAGGTCGGGAATTTGGGGGGGAAATTGACTATGCAAACTTCAAACGACCATATCCGGGGCTACAGGAAACACAATCATTCTAGGATGGCTCATCGGAAAGATAAAAAATATGTGAACATCATGGAACAATAAGTATTAATAGAATGAGGGAAGAAATTCTCATAAAATGTAAAAAACAAAAGAGCTGTGAATATAATTGAAGAATGAGTTGTGCAGTGTTCAAACATTCATATCTGAAACTATAGGAGTCAAAATTGGACCTTTATGAGCATGAGGGAAATATGAGACGAAGGAAAATAATATTGGATGATCTTATTCATACGAATAACACTTGAAACACCTAGAATGACTCAATGAACAAAAGATGACACCAACAAACAAATTTAAAAATATTTGTAAATGAATAACATTTATGAGTTGTCTAAGGGAGAGAATAGCCACTCAAGAGTCTCTTTAGCTTATGTTTGTAATTCTCACATGTTCATTTACAAAAATGAAAAACAAATTAAAAATTGTATAATAATAAAACAAAGATAAATGAAATGAATAATTGCAAGAGATGAGGAGTCTCTCTTGTCTTATAAAAGAGAACTCGTTGGATGTAATGATGGAATTTCCCCCATTGTATAGATTGTTAATAATCTTATTCATGAATATGTGAAGAGAAGAAGGTCTTTTGAAGTTGAAATTATTGTCAAATGCATTTGGGACTAATCCATTAAATTATGTGTTTGTCATTTGAGTTTTTCTAAGTGTTGACCATATCAACTATTCATGTGCTTAGTATTTAGAATGTTAATGATGTTATTTCTAATGAGTACAAGGATGTTGTTACATGTCACATTTGCATCTATTTGAGATGATATCTGAAATATTATTGTTTTAATATATTCTTGGCTTCCATGAACTATTTATGTTGCCAAAATCACATTTTAAGTTGTGCTAATCTATTAGTTTTCTTTCAATTCAGAGTAGGTTTAGAATTAATTAGAACACGTTGGGAGATAATTATCTATATTTCCCCATTTTCTTCTTTTAATTATTAGTGTAGACTAGACCCACATATTGTTCAGAAATGCTGCACAAAACGAGAGTAGGTGTAATTGGTACTTTCCATCGTGTGTTCTCTCTTACCTGCTTGAAAGTCCATTTGGACATGTCAATAGAAATGATGCTAAAGGAGGGTCAGATGACAAGATGAACACGTGGAGTATTTATTATTAAATTGTTTTAGTTTACTAATGTTTCCATCCCATTTCCCTTTATGGATTTTGTTTTTGGTACTGTAACTCTTAAAACTCCTAGAAATATTTTAAATTATCTTGTCGCAAATTAAATCTGATGCTGAGGGATTGATGGTTACATCTGAAGATGGTTTTGGATTTTGGAAATTTTTTTGTTCTCAATATAATACTGATGGAAGTGTCATTTGCAGGCTTTTCACTCTCACTCTTGCAAGTCAAGTCAAAAGCTGGTGTGAGACTTTGTTGGATACCTCTATTCACACATGGGAGAAGTTTATGCATCAATTTTTCCATGCTTTTGATAATTATGATTGTGATGATTTGTGTGAAAAAATATTGGAGTTTAGGAAGAAAGAAGATGAATCTCTTGAAGATTTTCTTATTAGATTTACCCATCTTTTCTATAGATTTACTTTCGATGATAGACCCTCTGTCAATGATTTGATTAACCATTTAATTTCCCTTACTGATGAAACATATCAACTAATGGATGAAGAATTTAAATCATATTTTAATGTACCCTTACATGTTGATTTGGATTTACATGAAAATATTGAAAATGATAATGACTTAGTTGGAATCTATATGTCTAGATATTTATTTATTATGGGGGATATAGATCAGAAAGAGAATTATTTTTTGGAAGAAATATGTGTATCCTCCCACCAATTCATTCCCCACTTCCTTCCTCGTGATAAAAAAAATGAACTCTTGTGTTGTAAATTCGAGTTTATATTTTTTTGCATCTGACAAAGAGGATGTTTTTTTTCTTGATAATGGACACTTTGTGTCACACTGATGGTTATGACAAGTTCCCATTATCCTATCTCATCATTTCCATCACAACAAATGAAAAAGGAATCTTTGGGGAAAGACATGAATGCTCATCATTTTGTTAATGAAGAAAATCTGGCCACTCATGACATGATACTTCCTCACCCATGGATAATTT
>JASDQU010372346.1:9632-31081 GCA_032191745.1 Picea mariana
TAATTTTCACTAGGATCTTCTTGTTGAATCTCAACACTCCCTCTCAACAAGAAAGGGATTATCCTTAACCCTGATCCTATCTCTATGGTATTTGAAATTTCTCCTGGTGAGTGCCTTCATCAGAATGTCTGCATCCTGATCTTCCATAGGAATGTACTGAAGCAAAATGATCTTCCGCTGCACACAATATCTGATATGATGATACCGAATATCTATATGCTTAGATCTATCATGAAACACTGGATTAATTGAGAGTTTAATGCAAATCTGATTATCATAATGAATCACTGTCGGATCTAAATGAGAACCAAACAAACCAACCAAGATCTTTCTCATCCAGATAGCCTCACATGCAACTTGACTCGCTACCATGTATTCCTCTTCCGTTGAATTGAGTGCCACGGATCTCTGCTTCCTACTATATCAAGAAAAAATTGTAGATCTGATACTAAATATCCCCCTTGATGTGCTCTTTATGTCCATTGGGTTTCCCGCCCAATCTGCATCCATGAAGCCATGCAACTTCACCTCATCCATCTGTATATACCATAAGCCATACTCATATGTGCCCCTCGGGTATCTCAGGACATGCTTACCCACCTTCCAAAAGATCTTGGTAGGCTTACCCATCGTTTGACTTAGTTGGTTAACCGCATAGCAAATGTCTGGTCTCGTGTTCACTAGATACATTAGCGAACCCACTAGCTGGCGATAGACAGTGGCATCCACTACCTCTCCAGAAGTAGCATCCTCTTTCCTCCAGTTTCCTGGAAGAGGAGTATCCATGGGTTTGCATCCCTCCATGTGAAACTTACCCAATATCTCCCTTGCATACTTTCCTTGAGACACAAAAATTTCACCATCTCGCTTCCATATTTCCAATCCAAGGAATAATGAAGGAGGCCCATATCCTTCATCTTGAACTCCTTTGCAAGGTCCTCCTTGTATGAGTGTATTAGTTTCTTATCACCAGTCAGTATTAAATCATCAACATAAAGAAAATTGATTAAAATCTTACCGTCCACCATAATTTGGTATAGGTTTGCATCCGCTTCACTTTTGGTGAAGCCCAGTCCGGTGAAATAGCTATCTATCTGAGTGTACCAAGCACGGGGTGCTTTCTTCAGCCCATACAGTGCTATTTTGAGTCGACACACATGCGACTCAATGTTGAAGATCTCAAATCCTTCAGGTTGCTCTATGTACACTTCTTTCTCAATGATCCCATTGAGAAACACAGTTTTTGCATCCATATGATGAATGCGCCAGCCCATATGCTCTGATAGTGCAAAGATGGATCTTATGGAAGAGTACCTTGCGACAGGTGCAAAGGTATCATCATAATCTATCCCATCGATCTATGAGAAGCCCCGGGCCACAGATCTGGCCTTGTATTTCTTAGTACTTCCATAAGCAGCTTGTTTTACCTTGCAGATCCATCTCTAACCTACCACTGATTTGTCGACCGGTCTTGGGACAATTTTCCATGTACTGTTTTTGACAATGGAGTCATACTCCTCCACCATTGCATCAACCCAAGTGGGATCCTGCACTGCTTCCTGACAGGAAGATGGTTCAGTCACAATACATTTGCTCATGAGATCCATGTATCTAGTAAATAGATCAAGAGACTGTCTCTGTCTGTGCTGCGAAGTAGGGGCTCCTACATTCTGTGCAGCATCTAGTCTCAATCTATCAACTTTTGTGGTGTGCTTTCTGCCATTTTTTATGGATGGCTCTTCATGAGTGGCTTCCTCCACTCCATTAACCTCCTCATGTGGATGATACACATCTTGAGACTCATCTTTGGGAACTAGCAGTTCCTCCTCCACTTGCAAGTCTATCTCCCTCTCAAGCGACAAGTGCATGGTTTTCCCCTCATCGAATTATATATCCCGACGCATAAAAATCATCTTATTGTTAGGAAAATACACACGATAATTATGGGGTGTTTCTGTGTACCCCACAAATATTCCAACTTTAGCAGTCGGCTCCATATTCTTCCTAGCGTTCTTGGTCACATGCACATAAACAGATGAGAAAAAAATCTTAAAGTGAGAAACATATGATTTCTTACCAGTGAAAGCCTCTTTAGGTGTACTCATGCCAAGTACTCTATGAGGACAACGGTTTTTCACATAAACCACAGTGTTGCATGCTTCCGCCCACAAATGCATTGGTAGTCCTTGATCATGCAACATCGCTTGTGTTGCACCCACGATCATTCTGATCTTCCTCTCCGTGACCCCATTTTGTTGTGGGTTATGATGCTTTATGAGTTCTCTTTGAATTCCTTCTTTGTTGCAAAATTCTTTTAATTCGTTAGAGATGTATTCTCCACCATTATCACTCCTCGGAGCCCTCACTTGCTTCCCTGACTCTTTCTCCACCAATTCTTTAAACTCATAGAACTTTGAGAATGTTTGATCCTTCTTCTGCATGAAGAAGATCCAGCATTTACGAGAAAAGTCATCAACAAAAATAACATAATACTTATGTTTTGTTGTTGAAGCAACCGAGAATGGTCCACACATGTCTGTGTGAACTCTCTCCAAGATCACCAAAGCACGGTTCTCCTTTTCGTGAAAGGTGGACTTTACATACTTCTCCATGGTGAAACCCTTTCCCTGATCTAACTGAGAAAGTGTTCCCATTGGAAGTCCAGTAGATATTTGTTGCATGATTTTCAAGGCTCCATGATGAAGATGGCCCAATCGCCTGTGCCATAATTCTCCCTCATCCTGGCTCACCACTTTTTCTTCCTTTCCCATCATGGAAACGCAGCCATCTACCTCCATCTTGTAGACATTCTTAACTCAAATTCCTATATTCTTGACTTGACCCGTTGTTTTATGTCGCAGGAAAGATTTTCCATTGTTGAAAACAACGTCATAACCTTTGTCCTCCAACATTGCGACTGAGACCAAGTTTTTCTTTAGACCTGGAACATGCATAACATATTTCAATTGAAATGGTTTACCTGAATCCCTCTAAAAGGTAATGGTACCAATTCCAGTCGCACTATATCGTCCATTGTCGCCCATCTATGCATTTTGAGATCTTTCTCCTCCAAGTCACTGAAAAGCTCCTTATCTCTCGTCACGTGGAAGGAACATCCACTATCCAAATACCACACTGATCCCAATGCACTTGATGCCATGCATGCAATCAAGGAGAATTTAAGTTCAAATTGCAAGGAAAGGGCCTCACCAGCTGTAGCTCCAACAAACTTCTTGTTCTTCTTCTTCTGTAGATAGTTAGTAGCGAGATGCCCATGTTCGTGAAAGTAAAAACACTTCACTTTGGAGAAATCCGAATTCTTTCCTTTAGACTCGGATTTTGAATGGAATTTATTTCCCTTCCCACAATCCTCTTCATCATCATTTTTTGATGAAGAGCCATCTCTGGTGTTCCACCTGAACTCCTCCTGTGCTAGATATGACCATAGTCATTCCCAATCTGGCAATTTTTCCCTTCCATTGACAGAGCCTTGATAACTGTGATAATTCTTCAGAAGTCCTAGGAGAGCCAAGCTCACCAAATCACCATCAGCGACTGTTATTCCCACTCTCACCAGCTCATTTTGACATTGGAAAAACTTCGTGAGATATTTTGGAATCGAGTCTCCCTTCTCCATCTTGATCTTCCTGAGTTTATCTTTGAGTGCCAATTTCCTATGGTCGATGTTGTTTTGGAATAGATCTGTCAAATCCTTGCACATTGCATATGGTGTGGATTTCCCATGGAGGTTTGAGACAATGTGGTCTCGTACTCCCTCCAACATGATCCTCCTTGCCTTTGCCACTTTCTTTTGCCATGCATCAATATTTGGAGCATCTGCAGTATCTGGCTTAGGAACATCCTTGTCAATGAATTACTTCAAGCCATTGTCTTCAAGTACTACCTCCATCCTATCCTTCCAAGAAATGTAGTTCGAGCTTCCCTCAAGTGCATACTTGTTGTGCACTTTAATTGTCTAAATAAATAGATAATTAAGGTGTTCAATATGAATTGTCAAACCCAGGGAAGTTTTGTTATTGCAAGACAATTGTGCACAGTCTATGCTAGATTATGAAAGAAAACACTAATCAAGTTGCAGAAAGGTAAACTAACACTAAAAGAAACAGAATTGAGAAGATGAACACTAACACAAGTTGTTGACATAGCTGGAGTTCTAATCTATTGTTGCAGAATTGAAATCACACTTGCATAATTGAAATCTAATTTCTAGGAGTAGAATTTGATGAGTGTATAAGAATCTTGGATTATCTAATATATTCTAATTTTTTATATTACTCTTGCAGAAAGAAGTTCTGTGCTAATTGTTGAAAGGAAGCCTACTTAATTGGAGAAAAGGAATTCACACTTATATTTACTTTTGCTTGAAAACAGATATTTAATCTAATGCAGAAAAGGAATTAACTTTCAAAGCAATTCTCCAACAGTATACAACAATTGTTTCTAACTCTCATGAGACACATTGATGCACATTAACAGAAAGGGATTGAACTGTAACATCAAATGTATTCTAGAAATGCATAAACAGATAAATCACACAACTGTAAATAATCAAAGCAGATAATCTAAAACTCACAAAAAAGGGGAGTCTGTGAGGAAGGTGGGCCCTTTCCTTCTCACTGAATCCACTCAAAAAGACTATAGTAGGTTGGAGAAACTCAAATCAATTATTTATTAAATCACCAAAATGTTCAGATACAAAAATGCTTCACTTCACTCTCTATTCCATAGCTAATCTCCACTGTCCAATGGTTACAAAATCTATGTTATTTAAAGATAGAGACATTCAGTTGAAACGGACTCAGAACAGCCTTGAGAATCATAGATTCTCAAGCTGTTCGTATGATATAAAAGATCTATCATCATTACAAAATATAGAAATGATCTTGATCACCAGCGTGAGCCAAAACATGTAACAGCCTTGAGGATCGGTCTTCAGGATACAGATTTGAATGATATACCAGCTTCCAGGATCAGTGGGAACCTGTTGCAGCATGCNGTAACAGTATGCAGAACTGGTGCGCATCTGTAACAGCTTCCAAGAAAGCTGTGTAATTGTTGTAGTCGTGTAACAGCATGAAAAACTAGTGCACAACTGTAACAACTGGTGTAACAACAACGATCCTTGTTCAAGACTTGGTTGCTTTTCTTTAATATACACATTTTTATCATTAGTTGAACATTCATGGGTAAAATATGAGAAACACTACCAATCAAACATTTTAAGTAAATAAGAATACAAAATCAAGATCAATGATTCATACCTTGGGAAAAAGGTCTTAGCAAACGTTATATTAGGAAATTTAGCATAGAAATGATAAGGTTGAATGAGCAAAAGATATAGTGAAAGGGGACATTTATGGGTCCTAACATGACCCCCAACTGAAGACATTGCATGTCCTCATGCAATCCACATTGCATGTCCTCAGGGAAGTGACTCCTCCAGTGAAAATTGATAAGACAAATCGCTAAGTACCAGTATGGGAAAAAGCAATCAAATCACCTCTGTGTACCCCCAACATCTATTGTTTCAAAAATCTATCTAAGTTTCTTTGTCTTCAAGAACAGAATCAGTTTGAGTTGCTTGAGTTACAACTTGTAAGTGTAACAGAGGTTCTTGTGTAAAAGATGTTGGTAAACCAACAACTACTCTATTACCTTGAGATCTCTTCTGCCTTACTGGTTCTTGTGGAGAAGTAAGGTCATATTCTGTCTTGACTAAGAGATTGGTCGGTTTTTCAGCATGACCAATGACTAGTACTTTCACTATTTTATACCCTGCCTAAAAGTAAATATTACCACATTCATATCACATGTGCTCTCTATTTTCATTCATAACAGCTGGAAATATGCAGATGTGGATTCAAGTAATGATGAAGTAGCATTTTCTGACAGAGAGAGCGGAAAAGATAGCAACAGAAATGACAAAACAACAGTGTTTCAACATGAAAAGATAGCAGAGATGGAAAGATTAATGGAGTATCAGTATGGAAAAATGGCAAAAATGTGAAAAATGGGTGAAGCGGTATGTAAAATAGTGAAAAGGAATAACAACTCTAGGTGTATCAACATGTATTTTGGTTGGAATGGTGTAATTAGGTGTAACATCATGTAAATCAACCAAGTTGTCAGAAAAGAGTGTAACAGCATGTAAGACAAAATAGTCAGGATAATGGTGTAACAACATGTAAAGTGACCATTTTGTTGGAAAGAGGTGTAAGAGCATGTAAGACAAAATAGTCGGGAAAAAGGTGTAATAGCATGTAAAGTGACCATTTTGTTGGAAAGAGGTGTAACATCATGTAAGACAAAATAGTCGGAAAAAAGGTGTAACAACATGTAAATTGACCATTTTGTTGGAAAGAGGTGTAACATCATGTAACCCGGCTGAACACAAAATCCCTTAGTTTTTTAGAAAGTTTTTCAAACTTCTAAAAACTAATCCTTTGGCTCCTTTCGTTGTAATATACCTTCTTGTTCATCAATCTATCTACACACAAGTAACTGCATGATACCCTTCTAGGATGAATTTATTAGAATAGCAAAGAAACATAAAAAAATTAAGCAAAACCAGAAAAATTCAAATTTGCAAAGTTTATTTATATACAAGGTTTTATCGAAAAGCCAAAAGTTATAAGGTTCAGAAGGGGAAGGAGCAAGCTCTTTTCCATTTAAAAATTGATAATCTGTATCAGTTATATAAATGAATTTATATTCTTCCTTGGAAAGTGGACGCTAATATAGGCGCAAGCGATGACCATTTGCAAGTAACTGTGTATTGGATCCATCAATAGTGATCAATCTGACTGTCTCATTGGGAAAAATAATGCCTACCTTGTAAGTTCCCCTCCATATTGTACGCAACTTACCCTGAAATTCTTTAAAGTGTGAATCATACAACAGATCCCAATCTCCCTTTTTGAATAACTTCTTCTTGATGACTCGGTCATGCCACTTGGTTCTTTGTTGTTGAATCACTGTGGTTTGATGAATAGCATCCAAACGCTTTTCATCCAGCTCATTTAGCTGTTGCAATCTAGCCTTCTGTTCCATAGTCAAGTCTAGATTTACTATTGATGCAGTTCTTAGGGTCTTGATCTCAAACTCAATGGGAAAAACAAGGCTCTTCCCATATACCAGTTCATAAGGAGAAAAACCAGTTGTGTTCCTCCAAGTGGTTCGGTAAGCCCATAGAGCTTCATGCAATCTATCAGACCAATCCCTATAGTGTTCCCTCGTTGTCTTGGTAAGAATAACTTCTATGATTTTGTTTGTACTTTCCAGCTTCCCATTACCTTGGGGATGGTATGGAGAAGATGTTCTATGCAAAACATGATACTTATTGAGTAGGGCTTCAAACTTATGTGATGTGAAAGGTGGTCCCCCATCAGTTACTAACTATTTTGGAACTCCAAACCTAACAAATATATCTTCAAACAAAAATTCTAAGACAGCTTCTTCTGAGGCCCTGATGAGTGCTTTTTCCTCTACCCACTTGGTCATGTAATCTGTGCAGACCAATATATAGACTTTCTGATTAGAAGGTGGGTTAATGGGCCCTACAAAATCTATGGCCATCTCTCAAAAGTCTCTAACACCACTTGAGGCTGGAGAGGCATCTCATCCCTATGATTTGGCTGACCCATTCATTGGAAATTGTCACAGGCTTGGACATACTTCTTTGCATCTTGAAATATTGTGGGCCAAAAATAGTCCATCCTCAAAATTGTATGCCTGATCCTTTTATCAGCAAAATGACCCCCACAAGGGCCATCATGGAAAGCTTTAAGAAGATCATAAACTTCATCATCTCTCACACATCTCCTGATTTCTTGATCCAGTCCTTTGTAGAAAAGATATCCCCCTAACCAACTATATCGAGCACTCTTCTGAATAATCTTCCTTCTTTCTCAGGGAGATAGATGTGGAGGTACCTTCCCTACAACCAAATAATTAGCAATGTCTGCATACCAAGGTGAGTGAGAAGATACTGCAAACAAATGTTCATCTGGAAAGGAATCATCTACAGGTGAATTATCATCATTTATGTTCAATCTTGAGAGAAAATCAGCAACCACATTTTCTTTTCCTGGTCTATCTACTATAGTGATGTCAAATTATTGTAGTAATAGCAACCATATTGTTACTCGGGCATTAGTAATAGGTTTATTCATCAAATATTTAATTGTTGAATGATCAGTGTGAATAAAAGTAGCATAACCAGTGAGATAATGCCTGAATTTATTGATAGCATAAACTATTGCCAAGAATTCTTTTTCTATAACTATATAACTTAACTCAACAGGAGCCATGTTCTTGTTGATATAGTTATATATAGCATAGGGAGATTTGTCCTCCTGTTACCCTAGCACTGCACCAATTGCAGTATCTAAGGCATCTGAAGAAATGTGAAATGGAAGAGCCCAATTGGGCCCTCTCAAAATGGGAGTTATGGACAATTTCTGTTTCATATCTGCAAAAGACAATTCACAATTGTCAGTCCAACTAAAGTAAACATCTTTTGTTAATAGAAAAAATAAGGGAGAGACAAGTTTGGAATTTTTTTTAATGAATCTCCTGTAATGTCCAGAATTCCCTAAAAAGATTCTTACCTCTTTCTAAGTTGATAGATTTGGAATGTCCAAAATTACCTAAATTTTGGCTGGGTCTACCTGAATTCCTACATAAGAAATGAAGTGTCCCATCACCACACCTTCGCTCATCATCATATGACACTTTTTTGTACTTAGAGAAATATGATACTGTATGCATTTTTTGAGTACTTTTTCCAAATTAGCTAAAGCTTCATCGAAATAAGTACCATAAGGTGTAAAGTCATCCATGAATATTTCCATACAGTCATTCACCATATCAGAGAAAATACCAATTACAGCTCTCTGGAAAGTGGTTGGTGCATTACACAAGCCAAATGGGAGAACTTTGTGGGAAAATGTACCCCAAGGGTTGGTAAAGGTGGTCTTATCTTGGTCCTGTGGAGCAATGGTTATCTAGTTATAGCCACTAAATCCATCTAGGAGAGAGAAAAAAAATTCCCAGATAGGTTGTCTAGAACCTAATCAATAAATGGAAAAGGGAAATGATCCTTTCGCATGGCCTTATTTAGGGCTCTATAGTCCACACACACTCTCCATTTACCATTCTTTTTAGTCACAATAACCAATGGTGAAACCCACTCATTGTTTGATATAGGGTAGATGAATCCTGCATTGAGAAGTTTTTGGAGTTCTTCCTTAACAATCTCTTTAATATTAGGGTTCATCCTCTTTTGGGGTTGGCAAATGGGTAGATATTCTTCCTTAATGTTTATACGGTGGGTGCATAGTTCAAAGGAAATTCCTTTCATATCCATGTAATCCCAGGCAAATGCCTCTTGATGTTCAATCAATAACTTCATCAAACGTCTAGTTTCAGCAGAAGATAAATCAGGATTGATGTTCAAGGTTTTTCCAGGTTTGATTTCTACAGGGATTCTCTTAGAACTAAATTTAGGAAATAATTCATATGTTTCAATATTTTCTGTTACAGCTGAATTAATTTTATTTACAACAATTTCAGAGAACGTCTCTCGGTTTACACCTTCCTAGGCAGTAGGGTCAAAAATTCTACTCAATCGGTGATACGTGTTTTGTGTAACAGTAGAGGGGTCACTGATAAAGCTATTGATTATCTCATCCTCTATCTCATCTTTGAAAATCAGGGCTTTTCCTATGGTTACCATAGGCAGAGCACTTTCATCCTCAAGGTCCATCCAAAAAGAATTTTTGGGTTCCATGTTGGGTGTAGCATGAGGATAAAGGGTAAGTTTCTTGGTATCATAACCATCAGAGATGGTCATTGAACCAGATCTACAACCAATGAAAGCATCATTTGTAGCTAACCATGGTCTTCCTAGAATTAGAGGGTGGCCCCCCAGACAGGTTTTAGGTTGCAATACGACAAAATCAGCAGGATACTCCCATGAATCAAATGAAAGAACTAGATCATCGATTACTCCTTCTGGTTTAATAGTAGAATGATAAGCTAAATCTAAAATAGTAGGAGTAGGTCGGACTTGCTTTCCGAGTTGCAACAATTATGTCATGTCTATTGGAATAATGTTAATTGTTGCCCCTAAATCAACTAACACACCGGGAATAAATTTCTGTCCAATTTTGACAGTGATTGTAGGGTTTCCTGGGTCACCATATTTAATAAGTGGGGTTTTGCCTAACATCAGTTCAGACAATTCTCCCACTACGTTTACTGTGAGGGGGTCCCTAGGTTTCCTTCCAAGATTTTTGATACAGAGGTCTCTCACAGTCTTTGCATAAATAGGGACATTCCTAATCGCTTGCAATAGTGGAATTTTAACATGCAGATTTTGAAACTCTCCTAAGATATTGAAGGATGGTAATTCCACAGTTTTGGTAATTTCAAATCTTTCATGGAATGGGGGTTCTTCTAATTCTATGATAGGTTCTTCGGTCTCCTCTGTATCAGCAGGTGGTTTTTCCCCTGATTCCTTTTCTGATTCTGAAGATGGAGCATCTTGAATTATTGGCTCGACTATTCTCCCTGGTCTTAATTTTATCTCATCACAAGGCATATGAGTAATAGATAGAGATGGCACATTGTGTATATCAATATTCCAAATAGCCTTATTATTTGGATTTGGGTTAGGTTTCGCAGGCATCTAAGGCTATAAGGGAGGATTGTTCTGTGGGGCATTGGGAGGTAACTGTAGTTGTTGTTGCTGGTACTGAGGTTGGAACTGTTGTTGATAGGGGTTCTATTGGTGAGGGTTTCAAAAAGTAGGTTGTTGTTGAGGGCCTCTCCAATATGGGTTCCATTGCCCAGGATGATTTTGTTGTTGAGGCATAGGTACCTATACATTGGGATTTTGATAAGGAGGTGGCATCTGATTTGGAGGGTGGGCATTCATCTGGCCATATTGAAGATGAGTGTTCACATTATTCCAATGATTAAGTGCTGCAAGAGAGGATTGAGGGTTTGCACCTTGACCTCGTGGATTCCATTGTCTTCTCTGTGTTATTAGATAGACAACCTCTGCTTCCTCATTAGTCGCCTACATTGATTCTTTTACACCTGGCAGGGAGGGACATTGGTCAATAGCATGATCTAATTCACAAATAAGACATACCTGGACATTGTTTAGTGGGCACTCCCGTAGTGGATGTTTGTTTCTTCATTTTAGAAAGAAAATGGACAATGCCTGGTATGATTCTGCTTATTTCTGTTTGACTTGTAGAGTGTCCATTTGTGAAGCAAAAGATCTAATCATTTCTGTTTTGAAATCTTCTAATAGATTACCTATTTTTTCTCTTGTTTCCCCTCCATTGGTTGATTTATGTACCCTTGAAAAAGTGGTATCCCTGGTAGATGACTTATTCCTTGTAGATCCTCGAGAGCATCTCTTACAAATATTTACAATATCTTCATAGGATTCCTTAGATATATCTCCCTTGCCAAGCATATTCATCATATCTAAACAATCATATCTAACTCCTTTTAGAAAAATAGTTTTCAAAATGTCCTTACTCACATCTGGATGTCCAGACCTTTGTAGATTATATTGGAGTCGCTCCACAAAATTTTCAAGGGTCTCATCCTCCTTCTGAGACATCTTGAACAGTTCCTCTCTCTGTTCCCTTGTTCAGCAGTAGTCTTGGTATTTGTTCAAGAAAAGCTTCCTCATTTTTCCCCATGTTGAAATATTCTCTCCTCCAAGGCTCATGAACCATCTTAACGTGTTACCCTTCAATGTATATGGAAACAATTTAATCTTCTGCACAGTGGTATTGTAGTCATAGCTTCTACACAAAATATCAAATTCAAACAGAAACTCATTTGGATCCTCAGTAGATAATCCATGGAAATTTTCTAGGGTTGAGAGAGGTATGTTCTTCATAGGAGTTATCCCCTGTGTGGGAGTATTAGTAATAGTAAAGACCAGGGTAGAGATAGTATTTTCATCATTTTCCTAATCTTCATTGTTCATTGGATCCTCACGGTGGAACTCTTCTTCTTTATCTCCTTGATTTTCCATGGCTTCTCTTTCTCTCCAATCAATACGAAAAGTTTCCCACTCCTCTTTAGTGACTATCTGTCTGTTGATCTGATAAACAACTTCTTCTGGATTTTCCCTATTCTGAGATAAAACTTTCTTAATCTTCAATATTCTCCAGTGTTGCGCGTTGACTTGTTGGTGACAAATCTTCATCTTTAGCCCCTAGTGAAAACGATGTTTCAAAATAGGGTGTTTCTGATGATTGAGGAACATTTCTTCTTGAAGAATTTGAAGGGAGAAAGATAGATCCTGAGGAAGAATCTTCTCTGGCTATAATCTCATCAACAAAGTTTGGCCTTCCCAGTGTAGGATTCCTTCCCCCACGTCCTCTGGCACTTGTAGGGTTAGTATTTTTGGGGATACATCCTCTTGTGACTTGATTCATGTGGACTACTCATTCCTAAGAAAATAAAACTAATGTGCTTACAATAATCTATAATTATCTTCCTTGACAATGGCGCCAAAATGTTGTGCACTTTAATTGTCTAAATAAGTAGATAATTAAGGTGTTCAATATGAATTGTCAAACCCAGAGAAGTTTTGTTATTGTAATATAATTGTGCACAGTCTATGCTAGATTATGAAAGAAAACACTAATAAAGTTGTAGTAAGGTAAAATAACACTAAAAGAAACATAATTGAGAAGCTAAACACTAACACAAGTTGTTGACAAAGCTGGAATTCTAATCTATTGTTGCAGAATTGAAATCACACTTGCATAATTGAAATCTAATTTCCAAGAGTAGAATTTGATGAGTGTATAAGAATCCTGGATTATCTAATCTATTCTAATTTTCTATATTACTCTTGCAGAAAGAAGTTTTGTGCTAATTGCTAAAAGGAATCCTACTTAATTGCAGAAAGGGAATTCACACTTCTATTTATTTTTTCTTGAAAACAAATATTTAATATAATGCAGAAAAGGAATTAACTTTCAAAACAAATCTCCAGCAGTATACAACAATTGTTTCTAACTCTCATGAGACACACTGATGCGCATTAACAGAAAGGGACTGAACTGTAACAACAAATGTATTCTAGTAATGCATAAACAGATAAATCACACAACTGTAAATAATAAAAGTAGTTAATCTAAAACTCACAACAGAGGGGAGTCTGTGAAGAAGGTGGGGCCTTTCCTTCTCACTGAATCCACTCAAAAATAGTACATGTTGTTGGGGAAAAACACCCTACGGACTAGCAAATAGAGTTCAGACTTTGCATGCAGATATGACCAAATAGGAATTACTTTCTACCTTCATCCCTAGATTTAAATCCCCTTTTCTTAGTAAATGCATAGAAAGATCAACCTACCTCGTTACCGGTGTTTGATGTCGATCCTCCGTTGTGCTTGATTACTTGATCGCAATACTCCTTCCAAAGTTGACCTGCATTCAAGATGAGCAACAACTATGCATGCATACTACTTATATACTAACGGGCTAGAAATCAAAACATATACTGATCAACTATAAACAGTTCATGAATTGGGACAGGAAAAACATTCTCTTTATTACTTTGAATGAGTCAACTTACAAACGTTGAGACCGGCCACCGCTCCTCGAACCTGATCCTGGGCTCCTCTTCTTCTATCCTTCAACTACTTTGCTTTGAATCTCCTTTGGCATAAGGAAAGGCTAAAGGGTTGGGACAATGGGAATACGTAAATGGGCAGAGTTTCTTTGCTATATTTTTCCTCCTCCAAATGGTACCCCTACCCTTTCTTTTATAGACTAGAATGAGCTAGGTATTTGGATGAAACCTCAGCCATGCATGGCCAGGAGTTTCAGTTAACTCACCCATAGCTTTTTGTTCCATTGGCAACTTTCCTTTTTTCATGCTTTTGTCGGTCTGCGCGAGCTGTTTTGGGTCAGCCGGCGTGTACACGCGTGTAGTAATGGATTAGGGCACGTGGGCCTTTATAAAAGAGGATTTTGAAAGATTTGTTCAGCAGTTCTTTGGTAAAGAAGGGATATGAGTTGGCCTGATGCCAGGTAAGCATGTGTGGTGTAATTTAGGGTTATAACAGATGCCCCCTAATGTGTGAGGTCAGAAGAGCATCTGATGGCCAAAATACATTACCAATCTTTACTGATGTGTTGAACGATTGAGCCCAAGGATCAAGAATCGAGAGGTGTCGTCTGCAAAAGAGAAAATGTCTCACCGAGGCGGGCATACCCATGCTCGGAATAAAATAGAACCATGGCTACCAATCAACTACACTGTAGATCCATGTCAAATAACTATAAAGAGTAGCCAGCGAACAATACACAGTGGAGCTACATCTCAAAATTAGAAAGATATACATATAGAGTATCCATCTTCCAGAAGCTGATTCGATACGGTACCACGATTAGATCGGAAGAGCGTCGTGGTACCGNGATCTTCAGAGCTCGAGCAACAACTTCAAAATCTTCAAAACTCGGGTAGGAGTGTAATATGAGTGTACGCCTGCACTACCCAGAGGTCTTCGATAGCTCGTCAGTCATGGACTTGATAATCTTGATGATCAGACTGAAGGCTTCAGTGATTTCGAACAAGGACTTGATTGGATGTTCAGGATGGTCAGGTATGCGGACAAGAGACATATTGCAGAGGGGCCAACTCAAGATTAGTGAAAAACCTCCCTTGGACAATATCATAACAAATGATGAGACTCAGGCAGCATGTATTTTAATCATAAGTCTACGAAGCAGGAGGTAACGCAAACTCTCCATATGTTTGGAAGAATAACCAAACGGTGGAGAACACAACTCTATATAGCAAGAAAAGCTTCCTAAGATCGTACAACATCCCATAGTCTGATGAACAAATGGACATATGTGCTTTATCCAAGGGCGACTCATTATGCTACCAATAAAGAAAGTACTTTTCCTTTCCTCTTTTTGGGGTATATTTGATTTTTTTTTTGTTCTTTTCAATAATTGTGGAAAAAAGAATAAAGGAATATTACGCTACAATGGAGGAACGAGTATTGCAAACATACAAGTTCAAGGCACAAGGATAATACTGATGTTCTAGTAAAATGATACTCGGGAAAAAATCCTCCGGCGACCAAAGGTGTTAAGACGTAGAAACAAACTGTCACAAGGCTAGTGTATAAGGTATGCAAATGCGGTTAATAAAACACACATTGGTAACGTCCTTCGATGTAAGTTTAATGAGAGAAGGCAAGCTCGGTGGTTTTTCATATTTAAAGAGTCTAAAAAAACATAAAAGGAGACTCCATTGGGGTACCTTTTTCAAATATAGTCTAGTCGATTTGAAAAAAGGGTAAACTAGCACCGATTAGACGTCGATTCAAAACCATTTTAACGAGTATGACAAGGACAAGATCACTCGGCTATTTTTTCATTTTTAAGGAGTCTGAAAAAAGCTTAACTATGGACTCCGTCAGGAATATTCTTCTGAACCAATTGAACAAGTGTGAAAGAATAAGGTCACTTGGCGATCTTTTCAATTTTAGGGAGTCTAAAAAGAGCTTAACTATGGACTCTGTGGGGGTTTCTTTTTCGTAAGTTTAGTCCCTCAGGCCCGAAAAAGAGATAAAATTATACCTGAGAGTACTCTTCTAAAGAACGGAAGTTCCATAGAGTATACCTTTGTTCATACAGTTGACCGTCTAGACCGAAAAAGGGGTAAACTACCACCGGACAGACATGACTTCAAATTTCAGTTTAACGAGCGTGAAAGGCCACAAGATCGCTCAGTAATCTTTTCATGTTTAGAGGGTCTGAAAAGGGCTTAAAAGGAGACCCATTAGTTTTTTGGGAGTCCTGAGGGTCAGATCAAGAGCGAAGAAGAATCATGCAAATGAGGCTCAAACTCATATTCAGGAAAGACTATAAGGACTCCCGAGCCTACAGTGTGTTAGAGACGGTATGGACACCATAATGTAACCAGGACCTACCTAGGGCATCCATGTTCTGGTAAGCTCTACTGCCAAGTTGCAACACTTCTAAAGTAGATATGACGGTTCCTTGTTACAACCTGATGGGATCGATCCTATGGCAGAGGAAAAAGACAACGAGACACAAAAGTCGGGGTAGTAACCTAACCTATATGCTCAAGTTGATTCGTGGAAAAATTTTCATGGACTGTCAAAATTTTCTCAAAACTCAAAAAAAGTGTCCCAATACCCAATCAAATCCCTCCCATATAACTCTTGAATCACTCTAAATGGTTTTTGGTATAAAGAAACTGATAAGGGAGGCCAAAAAAGTCACAAAAAGAGGCCAAAAAGTCTATAAATAGAAGTTGGTAGCTCATTATCACCATTGTTGATTTGGAAATTGACTCTGGAGCCAAAACACCCCCTTTGACAAAAATGGTGATTCCGGGAGCTACAATGGACGAAACGAACTTCCGCTCGGACCAAGTAAGTACAAACTCCCCTATCTAGCTATTCAATTCTTTAATTTTTCTTTTGAGTTTGTTTTTTGGTTGGGCATTGACCTTAAAAAGGTCAGACCTAGGTCCACGCGGGTTGTCTATGGATAGGCCACGTGTACACTTGTGTAGAGTAAAACCTGCCCGCGTGTACACGTGACTGTCACTTAGACAGCACGCGTGGACCCCCCTCTTTTATAGATAAAAGAACAAAACAACTTACTAACCCTCCTAAACTTTGTTGTGTTGACAGGATGTATGTCCAGTGGAGGGAAAGGGAGCATGAAGCAATTAGTGAGTTGGTTGCGGGAGATCCGAATGTCGTGGCCGTGTTGATGCAATGTGGTTTACTTAAGTTCTTCCTGTGTCCATTTATGTGAGTGCAACCAAGTCTACTGAATGCCTTGATTAACTACTGGCATCCTGATGCAGAGGCCTTCATGCTAGAGGGGAAATCATTGGTTCCCACCACTGGGGATATCTACTTTTTGACTGGCCTCTCAAGGAGAGGGGAACCAGTCAATTTCATGGCGTTTCCTGCGGGGCCGCATAACATAGTGGAACTGATAGCCAAGCACTGTGAGGCTGGGACAAACTGTGTGAGCTCCTAGGTGCCCATAAGTAAGATTATTAACCTATCGCTACAAGCGATATTATTGCTTATTGGGCGGATTACCGGTTCAGCGGCCTTGCATCAGGGATCTCACACACAGATGAACTGTGCTATCCAGTGCTTGAATGCACATATTTTTTACTGGAGTACCACACTACTTGAGTGTATGAAGAGGCAATTGACATATTGCTGAAAATGAACACAGAGGAACTTCGGGTTCGGGACGATTTTGTGTTCATTCTTCTTTGAGAGAGTTCCGAGCTTTAGTTCTCAGGAAGTGGTATGAGAACATTAGGCCTCTTTTCCTGCTATATGTAGATGGGCAGTATTACTGCCATGACAGGGTGGTGGAAGGACCAATGAGTCCTTCGATGATGACTTTTTTGCGTGGCTGTCACGGCAGATCCCTGTGATCGAGGATTACCCATATGTGGGGATAGATTTTTCTAGAGATCTTGAGATACTCGTGCCTCTTAGTGAGGAGCGAGGGGAGATGGGTAAGTCTCCATATTTGTATTTTTTTTGTTTGTATATGTAATTTTTATGTCGTTTTTTTTATATATATCATTTTTTTGTATGCCAGAGTATTTGACGGGTATATGTTTATTGCATGCAGATGTGAGACCCGTGCAACCTGCCGATTATGCACGGAACAGGCATCGTCCTTGGCCAGAAGCTGCAGCTGCTGCCGCCGGGGGACCAGGAGTAGAAAGGAACCTCCCAGTCGGGGAGGATGAGAGGGTCCTTAGACGAGTTGAGCAGAACTTCACTGCACTCACTCGCATAGTCCCGATGGCAGAGATAGAGGACCTGCCACCATCCATGCAGCCTCATGTAGTGGGGGCACCTTGGACTGGGTCCGATTGTTTAGGTGTTTAGCCCATGCTGTGGACTATTATAACAGGGCCCATAGGCCCTGAACCTATTTAGAATTTTTACGTGCCACGAGCACTACTTGTATATATTTTTTGAGGGAATAAGCCTTGTGACTCGTTATTAGTCCCATTTTTTAGGTGCTTGCGTCCATCTATGTACTCTGGTTATTTTATGATGTTATATATGGATTTTTTGATCTTTTGTGTCTTATGGATCACGTGTGCAAAAATGTATTTACATGCGTATGTCAATGTTCTCTCATATGTGTGCAAGATTCCAATCTAAAATTTGATTAGCTAGAGTATCTGTAATTTGGTTTAATCTCCTAGAAACATGAAAATATGTAATATAATCAAAGTTTTGTTCTAAGAGACGTACCCTAAGGAATCGTCGGTGTAAGGTTGGATCATGAACTCGGTATACTCTGTTTAGCTGAGACACAACTAGTTGAGCATCGAGATAGACCTGGAGATGAGAGATACCCAATGACAAAGCGTCATGAAGCAACTCAATAACTGCGCTATACTCAGCGACATTATTTGTGGTGTCACCTAAGCATATACCTCCAGAAGATAACAACAGGCCCTGAGATGTAAAGATTACCCAAGCTACGGAGGCAAGCCTCCAAGTGTGCCGACTAACACCATCTACATACCCAACGAACACCTCGGAATCACTTGACATCTGCCATATTGATGAAAGATAACATCAATGACACATCCATAACACTTAAAAGAAACTAAAAAGTAATAGTACAAAGACTATACATATGTTACAAAAAGTTACCCACAGTGACCTACCTATGAGTAATACTTCTTGAGGTAGAGCCCATTTCTAGGCTCTGCCAAAGCATTTCCTTCAAAATCAACCAAACGATAAGCGCCCTTTTTTAAAACCTCTTTTATGATGAAGGGTTTGAACCACATGGGTTTGAATTTTCTTGCACCCAAGGGGTCCTTATCTTGGTCATAGATGAGGACAAGGTCACCTTCAGAGAAAATCCAAGGATGAACGGATCTATCATACTAACACTTGACCTTATGTTTGTGAGCCTCGTTGGCCAGGGACGCATCATGACGCTGCTCATTGAGCTGCTCAAGGTGTACTAACCGTTCTTCAAGTGGAGAAGTGTCTGGCAATAATTGTAATACCAATTTTAGAGATGGGATCTAACATTCGATGGGCAAGACTGCCTCCAGCCTGTAAATGAGCTGAAAAGGTGAGAAACCAATTGCAGTCTTAACAAATGTTTGGTAAGCCCATAATGTCGAGCATAACATCAAATGCCAATTTGACTTGGCTGAGTTGATAGTTCGTTATAGAATAGTCTTAAGAGTTTTGTTTACAGCTTCCACCTACCCATTGGCTTGGGGGTAGTAGGGTGATGAATTCTCTTGCTGTAACCCAAGCTTTGATGTTAATTCGGTCATCATTTGGTTCTGAAAGTGACTGCCATGGTCAGTAACAGTCTCTCTCGGGACACCGAACCTTGCTATGATTTGGTTGAATAAAAAGAGAGTTGCAGTCTCTCCATCATCTTTAAACGTTGGCATAGCTTCGACCCACTTAGTGAAGTAGTCTACAATTACGATGATATAGCAGTGCCCCCTTGCTGACGGGGGGTTGCAAGTAGTGTAATCAATCCCCCACTTGGTGAAGGGACCAACTATGATGACAGGAAACATAGGAGTGGGATGTGCCCTCATCTTCCGAGAGAATACTTGGCACGGATGGCACTTCTTGACCGATTCTATACAATCTTTGATAAGTGTCGGCCAGAAGTAACTTGCTTGTAGAATCTTTTGGGCTATTGCCAACCCAGACAAATGACTGCCACAAGCTCCGATATGGCAATTGTTGAGCACGATGAATGCCTCCTAATGTGTGAGACATCGACGTAAGATGCAGTCTACACCTCTCTGATACAACGTATCATTGAGTATGAGATAATTCTTAGCCTGACGGTGTATACGCCGACGCTCATCACGAGAAGAAGAAGTGGGGCACTTCAAAGTCTGAAGATAGATAAGTATATCTCCGTACCAGGGATATGAAGATGTGATCAAAAACATATCTCCCTGAATAGGTGATTCTTCAGGCACAACGTCACCTGACTCAACCGAAAGTTCTGAAATAAGCTCTGCAAAGACCAACGACTTTTTGGACTTTGTTGAAATGAAGTCTAAGTCAAATTCCTGGAGGATGACTATCCATCCACTGATTTTTCTGCCTATAACCCGTCGTGTCAACATGTACTGGAATGGATTCACGAAATAAATGACAGTGGTCTTGCAAAACAAAACATAATGACAGAACCATTGAACAACATGAACTGCTACCAACGCAAGTTTTTCGATATGACAATAATTGAGTTCCAGTCATATGAGGCCTCGGATCAGGTAATAGATCACGTATTCTGAGAACAAATCATCTTCCTTAACTAAAACCATGTCAATGGTTGACTCTGCGACAGCCAAATATAATAAGAAATATTTGTTATAGTTAGGTGGTCATAGCAGAGGTGCAGTTGTGAGGGCATGTTTTAATGCGTCAAAAGAGCGTTGAGCGGATTCGTCCCAGTAAAAAGGAACATCTTTCTTCAGTAAGTGCATAAATCCCTTGGTGATTTGAGCATAGTTGGCGATGAAGCATTGTAAAAAGTTCGCCTTGCCTTGTAGACTCTGAAGTTGAAGGATTGTGCATTAGGGATGATTTTAAGGATGGAAATTTATTTTAAAATGTAGAAACCTTGGTGAATCTTACTTATCTTTCATATGCCAACTATAAACAATTTGGCGATATTTTTGTAAAAATATTCAAATTTATAAGGATTTTATATAGTTTTTATAAAATTTTGGCGATTTTTAAGGTAAAATAATTTTATCCTATAGAATTTGGGCGAATCATTTTTAAAATAGTGAATCTCGGTTTTGGAAAAACCATGGAAAATTAGCCCATGAGCAAAATTTAGCCCCTAAAATCATCCATGTTGTGCATGGGGGGGGCAACTGGATTATTGCCTCCACCTTGAGAGGATCAACCATGATCCCTGTTGTTGATACGATGAAACCTAACAAACGTCCTGACGTTACGCAGAAGCTACACTTGTTTGGATTCAAGTGAATCCTAAAGTAGCGACAGCGTTCGAAGATTAGTCTAAGGTGTGTGGGATGATCTGTTCTCTTGCGAGATCGGGATGTTAAATCATCTAGGTAGGCCTCGACTATATGCTTGAGGTCATCAAAAGAAAAATACATGGCTCACTGGAATGTGGCTCCAACACTTTTAAGGCCAAAAGGCATCTTACGATATGTGAATGTACCCCATGGACAAATGAATGTCGTTTTGTGTTGGTCTTCGGGTTTGATTTGGATTTTATTATATCCCAAAAAACCATCCATGAAAGAAAAGGCTTCGCAACCAGCACATTCATCAATGATCTGGTCAATGAATGGTGTTGGAAAA
>JASDQU010372346.1:32396-46484 GCA_032191745.1 Picea mariana
ATCTGTACATGGGTGTTCTTACACAACTCTATGCATGCTATGGCTCCAATGTTTCTTCTGCTTCTTTTGCTTCATAATAATGTTACAATACACAATGAGGGTGTCTATATCCCGTTTCCCTCTTGCGCTCTCAAACAGTCTGATCTAGAATTAAATTCTATCTACCTGCATTAATTACTTTAAATGCCTTCTACCTACTAAGGACGAGAGCTAAAGGCTCAAGGTCTATTTACATTTACAAATGCGCTTCTTCTTAATGACTACATTTAAGATTGCGCAACAACTTCCAAGGTGATTTTCAAAATTTGTGCTGGCGCTCATCCAGTTGTCCGATTGTCTCCGTGCTGGCTCGCTTGATGTGGGAGATGCTTCTGCATCAGAAACCTACCTCTCCTTTGGCCCTAGCCCCAAATAACCTTAGGCCCCCACCTATACCTGACCTTTAACCCCCTCCACACGTGAGTCTATACCTCTACCTATACCTATACCTCTCCTTGGGGCCCCCACAACCCCTACACCTTCATCCTAGTTCTCTAACCACTTCCCTATGCCTCAAATCACTTTCAATCCTAAGCCCCTAGGTCCTATTTGTCCCCAATCCCATCCGCACCTTTATTTCTAAAGTTGTATGAGCCATATAACAAATTTTTTTCTCAATGCATTAAGAGCATGCACAAGTTCTTGTGAAAATAAAAAGAGGTCAAGCATTGTGCCTACCTCAAATTCTTGTCCATAATGTGGACACTATCTACTTAAGGAGAGAACAATGCTCATCCTCTTTCTCTCCCAAAAATGTGATAACAACAAGAAGCATGTTTTTCATTTTTTACTGTAATTGGAAAGAATTATTTTTCTTTGTTTCGTAATTGGTAGGCAAATTTGTGTAATTGGAAGACAACTATCATCTTATGTATTTGAAAGGAAAATTATGTCATGTTGTATAATTGGAAGGAATTTTCGGTCTTTTGGTGTACTTGGAAGGTGTTTCTTGTCTTGTATAATTGGAAGGCACTTTTCGTATTTTTGTGTAGTTGGAAGGCATTTCTAGTCTTGTTGTGTAATTGGAAGGCACTTTTGGTCTTTTGGTGTACTTAGAAGGATTTTATTGTCTTGTTGTATAATTGGAATGCAAGTTTGAAGGAACTTTTTGTCTTTTGGTGTACCAAGAAATCATTTCTTGTCTTGTTGTATAATTGGAAGGCAACTTTTGGAAGGCACTTTTGGTCTTTTGGTCTACTTGGAAGGAAAGTTTTAGAATGAACTTTTGGTCTTTTGGTGTACTTGGAAGGAATTTATTGTCTTGTTTCATAATTGGAAGGAATTGTTGGTATTTTGGTGTACTTTGAAGTCATTTCTTGTCTTGTTGTATAATTGTAAGGCAATTTTTGGAAGGAAGGTTTGGTATTTTGGAAGGAATTTGTTTTCTTTTTGTAGAATTGGAAGGAACTTTTGGTATTTTGGTGTACTTGGAAGGCATTTCTTGTCTTGTTGTATAATTGGAAGGCAACTTTTGGAAGGCAGTTTTGATCTTTTGGTGTACTTGGAAGGAAATTTTTAGAATGAACTTTTGGTCTTTTGGTGTACTTGGAAGGAATTCTTTGTCTTGTTTCATAATTGGAAGGCATTGTTGGTATTTTGGTGTACTTTGAAGTCATTTCTTGTCTTGTTGTATAATTGTAAGGCAAGTTTTGGAAGGAAGGTTTGGTATTTTGGTGTACTTGGAAGGAATTTGTTTTCTTTTTGTAGAATTGGAAGGAACTTTTGGTATTTTGGTGTACTTGGAAGGCATTTCTTGTCTTGTTGTATAATTGGAAGACACTTTTGGTCTTTTGTTGTACTTAGAAGGCATTTCTTGTCTTGTTGTATAATTCAAAGGAAACTTTTGGAAGGCCCTTTTGGTCTTTTGGTGTACTTGGAAGGCATTTCTTGTCTTATTGTATAATTGGAAGGAACTTTTGGTCTTTTGGTGTACTTGGAAGGAATTTCTTGTCTTGTTGTATAATTGGAAGGAAACTTTTGGAAGGCACTTTTGGTCTTTTGGTGTACTTGGAAGACATTTCTTGTCTTGTTGTATAACTAGAAGGGAATTCTTAGAAGGTACTTTTGGTATTTTGGTGTGCTTGGAAGGAATTTATTGTCTTGTTGTATAATTAGAAAGTAACGTTTGGAAGGAACTTTTGGTCTTTTGGTGTACTTGGAAGGAATTTCTTGTCTCGTTGTATAATTAGAAAGTAACTTTTGGAAGGCACTTTTGGTTTTTTTTTGTAAGTGGAAGGAAATTTTTCTCTTTAAACATGGATAACTTACATAATTGAGGTAGAAATTCTTATAGGAAAGAAAAACCCACTGAAAAGGTAATCGAAGAAAGATAAAAGAAAAGGTTAGGTATGAAAAAATGCAGGGCTTCAACAGAGGCCAACTGAAATTCTAGCACAATAGATGCCACTATTGTTTCTCCTCCATCAACACAAGCAAAGACTATGATTTCAATGGAGGCCAATCCAATTCATACCTCTAGTGAACCTCCAATTACTATTTCATCAAGATAGGTTGTTGTGGATGACTAGATGATGATGGATTTGCTTGGAGCTATTTATACAATGGATGAAATTAGAGAGGAAATTAGTGCACATCGTTCTGGTGAAGTAGTTCATGTGGTGAAACCTCTTGTTGGATAGTCAAACGTTCCAAAAAATAGTCATGGGAATGTCCAATCTCCTCCCATAATTGATATGAAATTTGTTACACATCGAAATTACTCACTTTGATAGTGTCGCAAGTGTTGTCATTACAAAGGTCGCAAGTGTCGCATTTTGCTCACAAGGTCACAAGTGTCGCATGTTGCTCACAAGTGTCGCAAGTTTCAAGCAAAGCATACTGCCATGATGCCTATGTCGTGCCTATAACGACATGAGGAGGACACTTGAAACACCTCAAACATTTGATTTGGAAGAGGAGAAATGAGTCAGCAAGCTTGCAAACCTTTTGCCATCTGAAAGCACCTCAAAAACTGAGCTTTTGAAGGAGAGCACTCCCCTATACCTCTTCTTGGAGCACCGACGCTCCCCCTTACACTATCAGGGAGCGTTATAAAGCTCCTCTGGCCCTTTTGAGGGAGCGCTATAGATTTTGAGAGCACTGGCCCCCCCCTAAAGCCTACAAGGGAGCGCTACAACACTCTGATGGTCCTTTTGAGGGAGCGCTACCTATTCTGGGCAGTTGTTAAGCTGTTGAGATGAATGGGGGAAGGATCCTTTCATTCTTGGAAGGCAGTTGGATTTGAATCCCTAGTCCAGCCATGATCTTAGGGTAGATCCTCAACTGAAGGAGGCAAATCCTCAGCTTCCCCAAGGATATCTCAAGTGGTTAAAGCCTCTCCAAGGCTATATAAGCAAGCTTTCTAATGGTGAAAGAGACCGGAAAAAGGAGAATCACACCAAACTTATGATCTCATAAGTGGTGCTGGAACAGAGCTGATTGGGGAAGAATTGCTAGCATGAAACCTATGATCTCATAGGAAACACATAGTCAGCCAGAGAAGAGTGATCAGTGAAGTTGATGTTATCCAGGTTGTGGATCTTTCGAGTAAGGGTTAGACGAAGGGGACTTGACGAAGCTGTCACATTTGCATCTACGATTGTAAGGACTGCTGTTGTTATTCTCATTAATATGATATGCTTGGACTGTTTCTTTCTAGTTTGTGTCTGATGTTACATGAACTTATCATTGATAGATAGATCTGTTTTCAAGCTAATATCAACAGAGTAGGAAGTGGTTGTATCTTGTTTGTCTACAGAGCTCAGCGAGGAGCAAAGGATCGGAGCGCAACTCGGAGTGTGCAAGGACAAACGTCGATAAAAGAGGTACTTCTATTCTCCTTCCTTCTCGTATATTAGTCTCTACAGATTTGAAAGGAAGTCAGTGTCCACATTAAGCATTTTTTTGTCTAGAGTTAGGGTCAAGCTCTTAGAGGCAATCTACCTGTCCGCAGGGAGATTTTCCTACAACAAAAGTGATTAAAGGGGAAATAACTACTATGTTTGTAACTCCATAATGGAGAGGCTAAGCATGCCAGAATGCAGGTCCATCACCCCTACCTAGATTGAGCAGTGTGCAGCAAAGAACTCCTAAATGAATTCGTGTATATGAAAGTGGTATAACATCACTTGAAGGTAAGTTACCTAATCAAACTATTCATTATCATTCATATAAATTTATTAAATAATATTTTGAACCAAAATCTTATGTAACTAAATGTCAATTATTTTTGTGTTTGTTAAAATCTAGGATTTTCATTGTCATTAGGAGAATTTTAGGCATTTAAATAGTTAAAAGTTCAGAAAGAAGTCATCATATTGTTAGAAACCTTGTGGACATTTTAAAAAAATTGGTAAGAAAAATCATTCTAAAGACCATGATGCAGCCCAATGTGCCTTGTCACAATCAATTGTTAGAAGGATCACAAGAAAACTTCATTTTCTAAAACAAACATCGCATCTCATGAAATGCAATATCAAAAACATTCGAAAGTATTATAATAGAAGAGATAGTCTTGACATAGGTGTCCAAATAGATTTGTGGGCATTCACTAGTAGGATACCTTATTCTGACTCGTGGATTTCATTTATTTCGTACATCAGAAAATGCAATAGTTGAAATATGGACAAGAAAACTCTCTTGCTTATCTGGTTCATGTAGTAGTAATCAATGGGATGATTGTGAATCCACATAATGGGTTGATAGATGGGATCATGTATCACTCCCCATTGGTCAAAATATAATTATGGAATTATCCCAATTAGAGGAGGACCAATCAAATATTTCAACAGATTATGATCACGTCTTAGATCTTGTACAACTAGGTTTGGTGAATATTCTATTAATTTTGAATAACTAGATGAATGTTGTACACCTTTTTCATTTAGTGGACTCACCTGTTGGCACTCCATTTTTTGTATGACACATATATGAAGTGGTTTCCCCAAAAGGTAATGAATGGGGCACTAACTATTGGTTGGCATGTTTCTTAAAGGAAAAATAGACCCTCATGCTCTCATTAACAGACTCTAAATGCATTCAATTTACAATTGGGTCGATGGTTATTAAAGGAGAATATATGACATGGGATGAAAGAAAATAGAATAAATGTGGTTATTTATTTCAATATTGTATACTAGGTGAAGCTCTATACCACTTTACAAACTTAGTTGTTGGTACAAACCTCCAACTACAAACAATTCCAGGGAAGAACTCATCAAAGGTATGATACTTCTTGCCTTACTATAAGAACGATAAGTTAATGGAGACCATTAGTATTACAAGTGATCTTGATGGTCTACTTGAATGACCATAGGTATGTAGACAAGTATGTGGTATGTTTCCTATTTTTTGTTCTATTTCGACATATGTAAGTTTTTTGTTTTCTTTGTTCAATTTTCTAATTTATAAATGACTTCTATTTTTCTTAATGAATGTGAATGAGTATAACTCTATTTTCCTTTATGTCTCCCAAGTTATCCAAAAAATCATAGGCATATGAAGTCCCATCAATAAGAACAATGGTGTTTTTCAACACCACCTAATGATTCTCGGAAAGATGGGCTTGGGATGGCATTGATAAGTGTATGAAGT
The DNA here is from genome assembly GCA_032191745.1 of Picea mariana. Classification (NCBI taxonomy): domain Eukaryota; kingdom Viridiplantae; phylum Streptophyta; class Pinopsida; order Pinales; family Pinaceae; genus Picea; species Picea mariana. The sequence goes on from JASDQU010372346.1 coordinate 38,028, forward strand.
TAATTTGTAAATTTATAATTTATCCTCATTTAATGGATTAAATGATCATGATAAAGGGTAGGTTCTCTCTATATTCATCCCTTGCATGCCTAGATTATGAGAATAATCTTCACTTCAAGCACTCCAAGTATAATAGGGTTTCCAAATTCCACAAAACCTTATCAATATCAAGTGAAAACGAAGAAGAGTAGAAAATAATGAAGTATTCCCATATTCTGTTATGGTTAATGGAAATTTTGTTCAATGTTGAATGTAGTCTTATAAAATTAGGTCATGTGCACATTCCACTCATCCAATAAATTCCTAGATTGTTAGAAATTCCACGTTCTTCTTCTACTTATGTGCATCTTCTAAATACAACGCCTATTTGGAAACAATGCCTCTCACCAAATCCCTTCTATAACGTTGTAACAATGCTAGGTTTTCATTAAAACATGTAGGTAAATTATGACAACACTCCAACCTACTTGTTTGAACAATAATTGAAATATGCACAAGGGCATTCCACACATCCTATAAATTCCTACGTTGTGAGAAAGGGAATTAGGCCCCTCTCTTCATCACTCCACTTATCCTACCACCATAATGGCGTGTGCACAATTTTATGTGTCACTTAGTGAAAGCTTCTTAAAAAATATTAGATGCCTTGTCTCTGTGAATCCCCACATTATTTCATGTGTTATGATCATTGTCTCTTCTTGTCAATATGGGAAATGGAACATTCACTAGTGTCACAATAGTCCAACCTACTTTTTTTTAACAATAATTGCATTGGGATTTAATTTTGTGCATGCAAAGTAATTACACCAAGATTCAAAACCATACCATGAAGCATCCACATTGGCACCTTCACTAGCATCACAAAGTGTACTAAGGTTTCCAAGAACTCCACATCAAGCACTCCAAGTATACTAGGGTTTCCAAATTACACAAAACCTTATCTACCTTAGCCACACAATAAATCCTTATATACCCATCACGAGGAATGGAATATAGAATTGACATATAATTTGGGTGTTGACCATAACCATCAATTCCTTTGCAAAGTGTTGACTAGCCCTATGCAAATTACAATTCATATTTGCAAGTACAAAAATATTGATTGAAATTCATACATACATACAATTTTTTTCTCTTACTACTCGAGTTTCTCTTTTAGCTCTTTCGAAATATTGTTCATATTGAAGCTTGGAATACCATGTCTTGTTGATGTATTATGCATCTTCTTCATTAATGTTGCACCCTTTTAGAATCCTCATAAGTATTTCAGCATCCACATCAATGTCTTTTTAGCATCTCATTTTGTGTCATAATTCCATGTTACTAGGGTGTTAGTGTCTTTGCAGTGTCTTAATAAAATCTTCATAGCATCCTAATTGAATTATTTTTGCATCCTAGGAGTCACATATGTGTCTTGATTATGTTTTATTAACATCATTAGTTTGAATTTTATTCCCCCAGACCAAATTCTATATTTGCCCATATTCAAGCTTGAAATACCATGTTTTCTTGATGTATTATGCATCCACTTCATTGATGTTGCATCCTTTTAGAATATTCATAAGTGTTTTAGCATCCACATTGGTGTCTTTGTAACATCTCATTTGGGTCCTAAGATTACATTTATTGTCTATTGAATGTCCTTGTGGTCATATTTTGCATCATAATTCCACCTTACTAGGGATTTTATGCCCCCAGACCAAATTGTCAATATAGTATCCCTAAATGGCTTGAGGAGGCAAGTTACAACTCACCACAAAACTTTAACCATGCCTCGGATGGATGAACCGTCAATTATGTTGTTGTCCTGACACCAAATTACATCCATGGGCACCCCTCCCCTATGATTATGTTACCCAGAAAATGGCTTATTCGAGGATCTTTGGAACTATGGTTTTGCTTAGTGAGGCACAATGCAATTCTTGAACTACGGGTCCGTTATCATAGGATTTGTACATGTGAAAATAGCCCCACAAGATCCCCAAATATTGTGTAACTATAGAAGAAACTACCGTTGTTACCTAAGTGGAATCTTCCCTTGTTTTAGTGATGAAGGAGGTCCATCACAAAGGAGGCTTCCTTGGTGACCTCAAGGGATCAAACAAAAAGAAATAGCCAGTCCTACTACCCCCTATCTTGATCACCATTTATTTAGGTTTATGTCTAGGAAAGAGATGAGAAGTTGCAAGGTGATTGTTGTACCTACCCGAAACAATGAACAATTTGCAGCATATATTAACAATTGCCAAGCTAAAGCGTGCAACAATGACCTATTTATACACTAGACAAGTAAGATTTACATTGGTTTTTGCAAATTACTATAGTAAAAAATTATGTATAGCAATAAATTATTTTCAACAATAGCAAGAAACAATGATAAGAAACAACACAATTGACCATAAAAAGTAAGCACCAAACCAATGGATTATTATCCAATTTCTCGAGGTAGTTTTCGAACAAGTTAAGCCACTTTTCGATAGGTGTATGCAACAAATTAATGTAGTTTTTGTTGAGATTCAACAAGAAGATCCTAGTGAAAATTATGCACCTACACTAGGATGGAGCCTCAGGCTATTTTTAGGTGGAAGTCTATTTTTAGATGATGAACAAATTCTATTTATAGATGGTGAGAGAATTCTATTTATAGATGTATGTCAACTATTATTATCTCGTAATAATAGTTGGACAATAAATATTAATCTATTCTCAATGAGAACTTGGAAATAGTTAACTGAAGTGGAAAATCATTTAGCTATAGGAAATTCGAGTTCAAAGGTTGATTGGTGGGACATGCAANTTGTAATTGAGTGATTCGAAGTTGTAACAGAGTTATATGTGTAGTTATGTGAGTTGTAAAGTAGTTTAACTCACTTAAGTGAGTTAAGATCAGTTGTACTAGTTGTAACTGAGCTTACACTAGTGAGAGATCAGTGAATTAATTCACAATCAATGGTCTCACATGCAACTGAAGATTTACCATTGTTAACTACATACATGTCAGATCCAGTGGAGACCCAGTTGAGATGAAGGTGAAAGGGACAATTTAAATATCAGTTGTGACTTTAGTGGGTGCACTCATGAAACCACACACACATTGGATGTGCCTATGAGGAATGTGCAACCTAGGAAAGAGGGATTCATTCATTGCAGGGATTTCCATTAGCAGGGATTGCACAGAGGAGGCAGGTTGTCTGGAGGTAGTAAATTGGCACATGCATTTGCCAATTTTTGTATGACAGTGTGAGACGATTGTATATTGTACTGAGAGATCTTGGATTAGAGTTTTGTATGAGACTGTTTCATGATCCATGATATATGCATAATATATGATAGTGGGGTTTTTAGCTTTATTCTTTCCCGATAAAACATCTGTGTTATGTGTGATTGATCTCTCTTCTTGATATTGCAATTGGCAATTATGTTTTAAATTCTGCAAGAATTTTAGTAGAAGAAATTTTGTATTTAACAGTGACATATAATTGTTAGATCAGGAGAATCTAGGCAATACATAATTTGTATTAAAATTTCTACATGGTATCAGAGCGCAGAAGATTGCAGAAGTTGGGTTTGTGATTGGATAGAATTCGAATTTGCAGAAAGACTTTCTTGGTGCTACAACTGATTCAAGATCGAAATGGCTTCCAATGTCTTGAGGTTAGAGTATTGTTAGGACCCAAAAATGTCCCCTTTTCACTATATATTTTTCTCATTCAACCTTCTCATTTCTATGCTAAAATGCCTAATATAACATTTGCTAAGACCTTTTTTCCAAGGTATGAATCATTGATCTTGCTTTTGTATTCATATCTACTTAACATGTTTGATTGCTAGTGTTTCTTATATTTTACCCATGAATGTTCAACTAATGATCAAAATGTGTAGATTAAAGAAAAGTAACCAAGTCTTGAAGAAGGATCGTTGCTGTTACACCAATTGTTACAGTTGTGCACCAGTTTTGCATGATGTTACATGACTACAACAATTATGCACCTTCCTTGGAAGTTGTTACAGTTTTGCGCCAGTTATGCATATTGTTACATGACTATATCAATTGCGCACCTTTCTTGGATGCTGTTACACCTGCTGCAACAGGTTCCCACTGATCCTGGAAGTTGGTATATCATTCAAATCTGTATCCTGAAGACCAATCCTCAAGGTTGTTACATGTTTTGGCTCATGCTAGTGATCAAGATCATTTCTAGATTTTGTGATGACGATATATCTTTTATAAAATATGAACACATTGAGAATCTTTGATTCTCAAGGCTATTTTGAGTCTATTTCAGCTGAATGTCTCTGTCTTTAAATAACAGAGCTTTTGTAACCATTGGACATTGGATATTAGTTGTGGAATAGAGAGTGAAGTGAAGTATTTTTGTATTTGAACATTTTGGCGATTTAATAAAGAAGTGATTTGAGTTTCTCCAACCTACTATAGTGTTATAACACTAAATTACACCACAGATGTTTACCTGGCATCCGGCCAACTCATATCCCTTCTTTACCAAAGCACTGTTGAACAACTCTTTCAAAATCATCTTTTATAAAGGCCCACGTGCCCTAATCCATTACTGCATGTGTGTACACACTGGCTGACCCAAAACAACCCACGTGGACCGACAAAAGCATGAAAAAAGGAAAGTTGTCGATGGAACAAAAAGCTATGGGTGAGTTAACTGAAACTCCCGACCATGCATGGCCGAGGGTTCGTCTAAATACCTAGCTCCTTCTAGCCTATCAAAGAAGGGGTAGGGGTACCATTTGGAGGAGGAAAAATATAGCAAAGAAACTCTGCCCATTTACATATTTCCATTGTCCCAACCCTTTAGCCTTTCCTTATGCCAAAGGAGATTCAAAGCAAAGCAGTTGAAGGACAGAAGAAGAGGAGCCGAAGATCAGGTTCAAGGAGCGGTGGCCGGTCTCAACTTTTGTAAGTTGACTCATTCAAAGTAATAAAGAGAATGCTTTTCCCGTCCCAATTCATGAACTGTTTATAGTTGATCAGTATATGTTTTGATTTCTAACCCGTTAGTATATTAGTATGCATGCATAGTTGTTGCTCGTCTTGAATGCAGGTCAGCTTTGGAAGGAGTATTGCGAACAAGTAATCAAGCACAACGGAGGATCGACATCAAACGCCGGTAATGAGGTAGGTTGATCTTTCCATGCATTTACTAAGAAAAGGGGATTTAAATCTAGGGATGAAGGTAGAAAGTAATTCCTATTCGGTCATATTTGCATGCAAAGTATGATCTCTATTTTCTAGTCTGTAGGGTGTTTTTCCCCAACAACAGAATTGGCGACTGTACTGGGGAAAATCTCTAGGGTTCCTGGAATTTTATTTATTTTTAGGTAGTTTAAAGACCAGTTTTTCTTGCCTGTCTTTTCTTTTCATTTCAGTAAAGTCTAAGCTAGTAGGGAGTCTGGTTTTCCATACCAGCTTTCCCTGACTTTTGCTTGACTGTGTTTTTCGAGACCCACAGAGGTACACGCGGCCTGCACAAGGTATGCACGCGTGTACCTGCACCCTATCCTCTTACATCCCATGTGTGAACGCTAGTTGTAGAGGTAGCAGTAGCATGTAGAGTTCAGAGAACCTTAGAGGCAGTCATCCTCTTCCCTGTCAGAATCACACATTCTCAAGGGGTTTTCTAGAATTCTGTCTATGTCTTGTTTGCTAACAGTCCTATCTCAGATTGTTTTTTTTTCCTTATTATTTTTTCCTTGCATTATTTGTTTTTCTGTTAGAAAAAGTATCCAAGCCTTCAAGGGATCCTGGTTATCAATACCAGTGGTCTCTTCCTAGTTTGGTCTGTCTGTTTTCATTTTTTCTTAGAGTTTAGATATACACGCGGCCTGTACAAGGTCAGCCCACGTGTACACACCCTCTGCCTCTGTTCAGCGCACGTTCGCACGCGTGCTATTTGAGTAACAGTCACGTGCTTGTATAAGATACTTTTTGTTAAGGGTAAGGAAGTCATCCTTTCCCTTGATAAGAATTATTCCTCTCAGGTTTTTGAATCTCTGTTTGAACAGTCAATAGCTTAGGATTAATCTTACCCTTAGCTTGCTTTTTCTCATTTAAAATGTTGTCAGAAAAATAATTTTTTTTTTACGGTTTTTAGACAAGTGTGAGAGTCATTGTTTTTAAAATTGCTATTTGTGTGATTTGTTAATCTGATTCTTTGCGATCTGCAATTAGGCCAGAATTTTTTTTCTTGGTTTTTGCTTGTCGGTATTTTTCCTTTCTTGCGTTACTAGCATTTAAAATAAAAAAAAAATCTCTTTTCATTTTCTTGCTTGGTTGAACAGTGTGTTTCTGCATTATTAGGCCAGGGAAAAGTATTTTATTTCATAAGTTTTTTTAGTTCACTTAGATCATAAGTAGCTCGTAGTAGAGTGAAATTCTTTTGAGTTTGTTGTCCAAAATCTTAGAAAAGTTAAAAAATATTTCTTTTGAAAAGTTGTTGAAATTTTGCATTCAGTAAAAGTTTTGTTTCCAGCTTTTTTATTCCTTTTTGATTTCGTCTTTTACACATCATCAGTTTCACCCTCATACCCCTTGAATTAAGACAAATCCATAAAAGTAACGCTAAATTTAAAATGTACTAGACTTTTATCTTTGCAGGGTTCACAGACTAGTTCAGGACTAGGGCCTTGGATTAGGTTGGAGAGGAAACTCTTCAAGGCCATTTAAAATCAAACATTGGAGTCTAAGATAGGGAGTGTCTAAGTCCAATTTCATGGAAGTTATCCAAGAACCCCCTCTAACACAGGGGATAAACACGAGGTCACATGCAGAAAGGTAGCGGAGATAACCCGTCTAAAGATGAACCAATCGTAGTGGAGAACACATATAGAGGGCTTGTTTTGGGATTTCATCATTTTCATTTGCCACGGGGCTTCGTGGGTCTTGAATCTGTTCGAGGTCCTCAGTAATCCTCCAGACCTTTTAGTCTCGATACCCTTGACAGGTTTCGGGCTCGATACCCTACTCATTGTGTTCTACCCGACATTCGACTATACCTGCCTGGTGACTGTTCGCGTGCTGGCAACCTAGTTGCCAATCTTTGTTAGGGACATACACAGGTAACTGCGGGGATATAGTGCAGTACTTAGGAAATACATTGGGCCATGCTTTGCAGAGTATACCTGGAGGGTGCTTCCGTGTTCGAGTTTCACTTGCACCGGTAAGTTGCTCTAGTGTTGGTTGTTGTAACTGTTCTTCCAATTAATTTAGTGTTTGCTTGTCTTATCTTCCAGGGATTTTTATTTTTAGTGTGTTTTAATTTTAACCGTTTAGACTACCTTAGAGTGTCTTGGATCTTCTCACACAGTGGAGGATCCTGAGCTCCACCGGTCACGAAGGCTTCTTGGCCTGCCGCCAGTTACACTGGAGCCACCCTCGCCACCATTGAGGTGGAAGCTAGACCAACAAGGGTCTTTTGAAGCGATCGGGTTACAAACCATTGTGCCCGAACAACCCCCAGAGGAATCGACTATTTTGGACCTTGAAGCAACCGCTCTTGACTCGGTTGAAACTCCAACCACTGATTTATTGGCACCTTTAATTGTACCAATTCAATTTTACAAGCGCCAGACAGTGTCGCACACAGAAATTGAAACAAATGCTATTACTCCTTCTAGGAATTCTTCAATTCCCACCACGGTTGTCACCACAGGAGGGCTTTCATCTCCTAACCCACCGTCGTTGTTTCGAGCCACCATGGTCTCGACCGCAACTACTTTTCACAATGGTCTGAACATGTCTTTGGCAACAGCCACAACCCCTTTCAAACCAAGTGCGACAGGCCCTCCGTTCTCATACGGGATGCCTAGTTCGGGTACAAGTTCTGTACTTTCTTACTCCACTTTATAGACATTGGTTCTGGGGGTAGGGAGCTCAAGCGCTCCTCTGCAAGGTCACATGGGGGGCACTCCTATCCCTTTTAACGCTTTTCCTTATGGAGGAGGTCATATCCCTCCTTCGTCCCCTTCACTCGGTGGCTTGCATCAGCAATCCACCAGGAAACCTACACACAATAGTTTATTTGGAGCGGGGAGTCAAGGACCACCTTCGCATAGTATGTCGGTAGGTTCGACACCATTTTTTTGGAACATAAAATTTGGTAACAACACCTTCTCTTCAGCCGCTTTCTCGACTGGGGGCAACCCCATTTTTGGACAATCTACTCCTGTGCAGGGTACTATTCCTACACAGGGGGAAAACCTAGCAGGATCTTGGAATCCAGGGCAAGGATCCGTTCCCTCCTGTAGAATGTCGATATAGGGTAATTCTTTCCACAATCAATGGAACCCTAGACAAACTACTATGCCTCTCCCCACAGGACCGACATGGGGTAATCCTTCCCAAAGTCCTTCGAATACAATGCATGCCCAACAATCTATGTCCTATTTGGGAAATCAGTCGATGATGTCTCCACATATGAAAAATCC
>JASDQU010372346.1:46517-66224 GCA_032191745.1 Picea mariana
TTATGTAACTAAATATCAATTATTTTTGTGTTTGTTAAAATCTAGGATTTTCATTGTCGTTAGGAGAATTTTAGGCATTTAAATAGTTAAAAGTTCAGAAAGAAGTCATCATATTGTTAGAAACCTTGTGGACATTTTAAAAAAATTGGTAAGAAAACTCATTCTAAAGACCATGATGCAGCCCAATGTGCCTTGTCACAATCAATTGTTAGAAGCATCACAAGAAAACTTCATTTTCTAAAACAAACATCACATCTCATGAAATGCAATATAAAAAACATTCGAAAGTATTCTAATAGAAGAGATAGTCTTGACATAGGTGTCCAAATATATTTGTGGGCCTTCAATAGTAGGCTACCTTATTCTGACTCATGGATTTCATTTAGTTCGTACATCAAACAATGCAATAGTTGAAATATGGACAAGAAAACTCTCTTGCTTATCTGGTTCATGTAGTAGTAATCAATGGGATGATTGTGAATCGACATAATGGGTTGATAGACGGGATCATGTATCACTGCCCATTGGTCAACATATAATTATGGAATTATCCCAATTAGAGGAGGACCAATCAAATATTTCAGCAGATTATGATCATGTCTTAGATCTTGTACAACTAGGTTTGGAGAATATTCTATTAATTTTGAATAACTAGCATGAATTTTGTACACCTTTTTCATTTAGTGGACTCACCTGTTGGCACTCCATTTTTTGTATGACACATATATGAAGTGGTTTCCCCAAAAGGTAATGAATGGTGCACTAACTATTGGTTGGCATGTTTCTTAAAGGAAAAATAGACCATCATGCCCTCATTAACAGACTCTAAATGCATTCAATTTACAATTGGGACGATGGTTATTAAAGGAGAATATATGACATGGGATGAAAGAAAATAGAATAAATGTGGTTATTTATTTCAATATTGTATACTAGGTGAATCTCTATACCACTTTACAAACTTAGTTGTTGGTACAAACCTCCAACTACAAATAATTCCAGGGAAGAACTCATCAAAGGTATGATACTTCCTGCCTTATTATAAGAACGATAAGTTAATGGAGACCATTAGTATTACAAATGATCTTGATGGTCTACTTGAATGACCATAGGTATGTAGACAAGTATGTGGTATGTTTCCTATTTTTTGTTCTATTTCGACATATGTAAGTTTTTTGTTTTCTTTGTTCAATTTTCTAATTTATAAATGACTTCTATTTTTCTTAATGAATGTGAATGAGTATAACTCTATTTTCCTTTATGTCTCCCAAGTTATCCAAAAAATCATAGGCATATGAAGTCCCATCAATAAGAGCAATGGTGTTTTTCAACACCACCTAATGATTCTCGGAAAGATGGGCTTGGGATGGCATTGAGAAGTGTATGAAGTTAATTTGTAAATTTATAATTTATCCTCATTTAATGGATTAAATGATCATGATAAAGGGTAGGTTCTCTCTATATTCATCCCTTGCATGCCTAGATTATGAGAATAATCTCCACTTCAAGCACTCCAAGTATAATAGGGTTTCCAAATTCCACAAAACCTTATCAATATCAAGTGAAAACGAAGAAGAGTAGAAAATAATGAAGAATTCCCATATTTTGTTATGGTTAATGGAAATTTTGTTCAATGTTGAATGTAGTCTTATACAATTAGGTCATGTGCACATTCCACTCATCCAATAAATTCCTAGATTATTAGAAATTCCATGTTCTTCTTATACTCATGTGCATATTCTAAATACAACACCTATTTGGAAACAATGCCTCTCACCAAATCCCTTCTATAACGGTGTAACAATGCTAGGTTTTCATTAAAACATGTAGAGAAATTATGACAACACTCCAACCTACTTGTTTGAACAATAATTGAAAGATACACAAGGGCATTCCACTCATCCTATAAATTCCTAGGTTGTGAGAAAGGGAATTAGCTCCCTCTCGTCATCACTCCACTTATCCTACCACCATATTGGTGTGTGCACAATTTTATGTGTCACTTAGTGAAAGCTTCTCAAAAAAGCTTAGATTCCTTGTCTCTGTGAATCCCCACATTATTTCATGTGTTATGAGCATTGTTGCTTCGTGTCAATATGGGAAATGGAACATTCACTAGTGTCACAACAGTCCAACCTACTTTTTTTTAACAATAATTGCATTGGTATTTAATTTTGTGCATGCAAAGTAATTACACCAAGATTCAAAACCATACCATGAAACATCCACATTGGCACCTTCACTAGCATCACACAGTGTACTAAGGTTTCCAAGAACTCCACATCAAGCACTCCAAGTATACTAGGGTTTCCAAATTACACAAAACCTTATCTACCTTAGCCACACAATAACTCCTTATATACCCATCACGAGGAATGGAATATAGAATTGACATATAATTTGGGTGTTGACCATAACCATCAATTCCTTTGCAAAGTGTTGACTAGCCCTATGCAAATTACAATTCATATTTGCAAGTACAAAAATATCGATTGAAATTCATACATACATACAATTTTTTTCTCTTACTACTCGAGTTTCTCTTTTAGCTCTTTCGAAATCTTGTTAATATTCAAGCTTGGAATACCATGTCTTGTTGATGTATTATGCATCTTCTTCATTAATGTTGCACCCTTTTAGAATCCTCATAAGTATTTCATCATCCACATCAATGTCTTTTTAGCATCTCATTTTGTGTCATAATTCCATGTTACTAGGGTCTTAGTGTCTTTGCAGTGTCTTGATAAAATCTTCATAGCATCCTAATTGAATTATTTTTTCATCCTAGGAGTCACATATGTGTCTTGATTATGTTGTATTAGCATCATTAGTTTGAATTTTATTCCCCCAGACCAAATTCTATATTTGTCCATATTCAAGCTTGAAATACCATGTTTTCTTGATGTATTATGCATCCATTTCATTGATGTTGCATCCTTTTAGAATCTTAATAAGTATTTTAGCATCCACATTGGTGTCTTTGTAACATCTCATTTGGGTCCTAAGATTACATTTATTGTCTATTGAATGTCCTTGTGGTCATATTTTGCATCATAATTCCATCTTACTAGGGATTTTATGCCCCCAGACCAAATTGTCAATATAGTATCCCTAAATGGCTTGAGGAGGCAAGTTACAACTCACCACAAAACTCTAACCATGCCTCAGATGGGTGAACCGTCAATTATGTTGTAGTCCTGACACCAAATTACATCCACGTGCACCCCTCCCCTATGATTACGTTACCCAGAAAATGGCTTATTTGAGGATCTATGGAACTATGGTTTTTCTCAGTAAGGCACAATGCAATTCCTGAACTACGGGTTCGTTATCATAGGATTTGTACATGTGAAAATACCCCCACAAGATCCCCAAATATTGTGTAACTATAGAAGAAACTACCATTGTTACCTAAGTGGAATCTTCCCTTGTTTTAGTGATGAAGGAGGTCCATCACAAAGGAGGCTTCCTTGGTGACCTCAAGGGTGCAAACAGAAAGAAATAATCAGTCCTACCACCCCCTATCTTGATCACCATTTATGTCTAGGAAAGAGATGAGAAGTTGCAAGGTGATTGTTGTACCTACCCGAAACAGTGAACAATTTGTAGCATATATTAACAATTGCCAAGCTAAAGCGTGCAACAATGACCTATTTATACACTAGACAAGTAAGATTTACATTGGTTCTTGCAAATTACAACAGTAAAAAATTATGTATAGCAATAAATTATTTTCAATGATAACAAGAAACAATGACCAGAAACACCACAATTGACCATAAAAAGTAAGCATCAAACCAATGGATTATTATCCAATTTCTCGAGGTAGTTTTCGAACAAGTTAAGCCACTTTTCGATAGGTGTATGCAACAAATTAATGTAGTTTTTGTTGAGATTCAACAAGAAGATCCTAGTGAAAATTATGCACCTACACTAGGATGGAGCCTTAGGCTATTTTTAGGTGGAAGTCTATTTTTAGATGATAAGAAAATTCTATTTATAGATAATGTCTATTTATAGATGGTGAGCAAATTCTATTTATAGATGTATGTCAACTATTATTATCTTGTAATAATAGTTGGACAATAAATATTAATCTATTCTCAATGAGCACTTGGAAATAGTTAACTGAAGTGGAAAATCATTTAGCTATAGGAAATTCGAGTTCAAAGGTTGATTGGTGGGACATGCAAGTCGAATTAGTTGTAATTGAGTGATTCGAAGTTGTAATAGAGTTATATGTGTAGTTATGTGAGTTGTAAAGTAGTTTAACTCAGTTAAGTGAGTTAAGCTCAATTTTACTAGTTGTAACTAAAATTACACTAGTGAGAGATCAGTGAATTAATTATTAATTAATTCACAATCAATGGTCTCACATGCAACTGAAGATTTACCATTGTTAACTACATACATGTCAGATCCAGTGGAGACCTAGTTGAGATGAAGGTGAAAGGGACAATTTAACTATCGGTTGTGACTTTAGTGGGTGCACTCATGCAACCACACACACATTGGATGTGCCCATGAGGAATGCGCAACCTAGGCAAGAGGGATTCATTCACTGTAGGGATTTCTATTAGCAGGGATTGTGCAGAGGAGGCAGGTTGCCTAGAGGCAGTAAATTGGCACATGCATTTGCCAATTTTTGTATGACAGTGTGAGACGATTGTATATTATACTGAGAGATCTTGGATTAGAGTTTTGTATGAGATTGTTTCATGATCCATGATATATACATAATATATGATAGTGTGGTTTTTAGCTTTATTCTTTCCTGGTAAAACATCTGTGTTATGTGTGATTGATCTCTCTTCTTGATATTGCAATTGGCAATCATGTTTTAAATTCTGCAAGAATTTTAGTAGAAGCGATTTTGTATTTAACAGTGACATATAATTGTTAGATCAGGAGAATCCAGGCAATACATAATTTGTATTAAAATTTCTACATGGTATCAGAGCGTAGAAGATTGTAGAAGCTGGGTTTGTGATTGGATAGAATTCGAATTTGCAGAAAGACTTTCTTGGTGCTACAACTGATTCAAGATCGAAATGGCTTTCAATGGCTTGAGGTTAGAGTATTGTTAGAACCCAAAAATGTCCCATTTTCACTATATATTTTGCTCATTCAACCTTCTCATTTCTATGCTAAAATGCCTAATATAACGTTTGCTAAGACCTTTTTTTCCAAGGTATGAAACATTGATCTTGCTTTTGTATTATTATTTACTTAACATGTTTGATTGCTAGCGTTTCTTATATTTTACCCATGAATGTTCAACTAATAATCAAAATGTGTATGTAACGACCCTGCTTAAATAGGTGTATATGATAATTAATTATAATTAATTTAATAATATAATTGTCCTAAAAGATTAACTAAACCTTAATTATTTCTTAAAATAACATTTACTAATTAATTATTATTAATTAGTTATTCATGAGTGTCAATGATTAATTTAAGTATTAATTAATTCATTAATAAATAAGGTAAAGAAATAAAAGGATGATAATAAACTATATTGATAAATTAAGTTACGTATCCAATAAGGGATAACTTATTAAATACATGAGGATAAAATAATAAAGGAGGGATAAGGGGCATTAACGGCGAGAGGATAAGGAGGTAATAAATGAGTTAGGTAGGGAGTAAATGAGGTGGGAAGTTGGTGAAGTAGGGATAAGGAAGGGAAGGAGTTGGACGGGAGGGCATTCTACGGAAGTTGGGGGATGAATTTTGGGAGCTCTGGATTTGGAGAGAGAAGTGAAGTTATGGAGTAGGATTGATACAATGCACCGGAGTTGCTGGAGGTTTTGGGCATGGGGGCCAGGATATCCGTTGATATCCTGGAGCTAGGGAGTTACCTAGTTGGCAGGGAAGAACTAGGTTTTGGGCAGTGTTTTGCAGAAGCGGTCAAGGAGGCAAGCGGCGGACAAATGGAGGTTAACAACATCAGGTTCAGGTATTTATATCAAATTATGCATTGTTTAATCTCTTATAAAATTTTATTATAATTGATAAATTTGATTGCGATTGTGCTATATGAAAGTAACTCTTAAATTTTACTGCTATGTTTAAAATAAATGGTTGTTAATTTAACTCGGCTATTACAGTGTAGATTAAAGAAAAGCAGCCAAGTCTTGAAGAAGGATCACTGCTGTTACACTAGTTGTTACAGCTGTGCACCAGTTTTTCATGATGTTACACGACTACAACAATTGCGCACCTTTCTTGGAAGTTGTTACAGTTTTGCGCCAATTCTGCATATTTTTACACGACTATATCAATTCGCACCTTTCTTGGAAGTTGTTACACCTGCTGCAACAGGCTCCCACTGATCTTAGAAGCTGGTATATCATTCAAATCTGTATCCTGAAGACCGATCCTCGAGGTTGTTACATGTTTTGGCTCATGCTAGTGATCAAGGTCATTTCTAGATTTTGTAATGATGACATATCTTTTATATCATATGAACATTTTAAGAATCTCAGATTCTCAAGGCTGTTCTGAGTCTGTTTTAGCTGAATGTCTCTGTCTTTAAATAACAGATCTTTTGTAACCTTTGGAAAATGGATATTAGTTGTGGAATAGAGAGTGAAGTGAAGCATTTTTGTATCTGAACATTTTGGCGATTTAATAAAGAAGTGATTTGAGTTTCTCCAACCTACTGTAGTCTTTTTGAGTGGATTCAGTGAGAAGGAAAGGGCCCACCTTCCTCACAGACTCCCCTCTGTTGTGACTTTTAGATTAACTGCTTTGATTATTTACAGTTGTGTGATTTATCTGTTTATGCATTGCTAGAATACATTTGTTGTTACAGTTCAGTCCCTTTCTGTTAATGCATATCAGTGTGTCTCATGAGAGTTAGAAACAATTGTTGTATACTACTGGAGATTTGCTTTGAAAGTTAATTCCTTTTCTGCATTATATTAAATCTCTGTTTTCAAGAAAAAGTAAATAGAAGTGTGAATTCCCTTTCTGCAATTAAGTAGGATTCCTTTTAGCAATTAGCATAGAACTTCTTTATGCAAGAGTAATATAGAAAATTAGAATAGATTAGATAATCCAGGATTCTTATACACTCATCAAATTCTACTCCTGGAAATTAGATTTCAATTATGCAAGTGTGATTTCAATTCTGCAGCAATAGATTAGAACTCCAGCTGTGTCAACAACTTGTGTTAGTGTTTAGCTTCTCAATTATGTTTCTTTTAGTGTTATTTTACCTTACTGCAACTTTATTAGTGTTTTCTTTCATAATCTAGCATAAGCTGTGCACAATTATATTACAATAACAAAACTTCCCTGGGTTTGACAATTTATATTGAACACCTTAATTATCTATTTATTTAGACAATTAAAGTGCACAACATTTTGGTGCCATTGCCAGGGAAGATAATTATAGATTGTTGTAAGCACATTAGTTTTCTTTTCTTAGGAATGAGTAGTCCACATGAATCGAGGAACAAAAGGACGTATCCCCAAAAATACTAACCCTACAAGTGCCAGAGGACATGGTGGAAGGAATCCTAAACTGGGAAGGCCAAACTTTGTTGATGAGATTATAGCCAGAGCAAATTCTTCCTCAGGTTCTGTCTTTCACCCTTCAAATTCTTCAAGAAGACATATTCCTCAATCATCAGAAACACCCTATTTTGAAACATCGTTTTCACCAGGGGCTAAAGATGAAGATTTATCACCAACAAGTCAGCACACAACATTGGAGAATATTGAAGATCAAGAAAGTGTAGCTCGGAACAGGGAAAATCCAGAAGAAGCTTTTTATCAAATCAACGGATAGATAGTCACTAAAGAGGAGTGGGAAACTTTCCGTATTGATTGGAGAGAAAGAGAAGCCATGGAAAATCAAGGAGATAATGAAGAAGAGTTCCACCGTGAGGATCCAATGAACAATGAAGATCAGGAAAATGATGAAAATACTATCTCTACCCTGGTCTTTACTATTACTAATACTCCCACATGGGGGATAACTCCTATGAATAACATACCTCTCTCAACCCTGCCAAATTTCCATGGATTATCTACTGAGGATCCAGATGATTTTCTGTTTGAATTCGATATTTTGTGTAGAAGCTATGACTACAATACCACTGCGCAGAAGATTAAATTATTTCCAGCTACATTGAAGGGTAACACGTTAAGATGGTTCATGAGCCTTGGAGGAGAGAATATTTCAACATGGGGAAATATGAGGAAGCTTTTCCTTAACAAATACCAAGACTACTTCCGAACGAGGGAACGGAGAGAGGAACTATTCAAGATGTCTTATCAGGAGGACAAGACCCTTGAAAATTTTGTGGAGCGACTTCAATATAATCTACAAAGGTCTGGACATCCGGATGTGAGTAAGGACATTTTGAAAACTATTTTTCTAAAAGGAGTTAGAGATGATTGTTTAGATATGATGAATATGCTTGGCAAGGGAGATATATCTAAGGAATCCTATGAAGATATTGTAAATCTTTGTAAGAGATTCTCTCGAGGATCTACAAGGAATAAGTCATCTACCAGGGATACCACTTTTTCAAGGGTACATAAATCAACCAATGGAGGGTAAACAAGAGAAAAAATAGGTATTATGTTAGAAGATTTTAAAACAGAAATGATGCAGAATCAGACCAGGCATTGTCCATTTTCTATCTGAAATGAAGAAACAAACATCCACTATGGGAGTGCCCACTGAACAATGTCTAGGTATGTCTTATTTGTGAATTAGATCATGCTATTGACCAATGTCCCTCCCTACCAGGTGTAAAAGAATCAATGCAGGCGACTAATGAGGAAGCAGACGCTGCCTATCTAATAACACAGAGAAGACAATGGCAACCACGAGGTCAAGGTACAAACCCTCAATTATCTCTTGTAGCACTTAATCATTGGAATAATGTGAACACTCATCTTCAATATGGCCAGATGAATGACCCCCCTCCAAATCAGATGCCACCTCCTTATCAGAATCCCAATGCATGGGTACCTATGACTCAACAACAAAATCATCCTAGGCAATGGAACCCATATTGGAGAGGCCCTCAACAACAACCTACTTATCAAAACCCTCACCAAGAGAACCCCTATCAACAACAGTTCCAACCCTAGTGCCAGCAGAAACAACTACAGTTACCTCCCAATGCCCCACAAAACAATCCTCCCTTATGGCCTCAGATGCTTGTGAAACCTAACCCAAATCCAAATAATAAGGTTATTCAGAATATTGATATACACAATGTGCCATCTTTATCTATTACTCCTATGCCTTGTGATGAGATAAAATTAAGATCAGGGAGAATAGTCGAGCCAATACTTGAAGGTGCTCCATCTTCAGAATCAGACAAGGAATCAGGTGAAAAACCATCTGCCGATGCAGAGGAGACTGACGAACCTATCATAGAATTAGCAGAATCCCCATTCCCTGAAAGATTTGAAATTACCAAAACTGTGGAATTACCATCCTTCAATATCTTAGGAGAGTTGCAAAATCTGCATGTTAAAATTCCACTATTGCAAGCGATTAGGGATGTCCCTATTTATGCGAAGACTGTGAGAGACCTCTATATCAAAAATCCTGGAAGGAAACCTAGGGACCCCCTAACAGTAAACGTAGTGGGAGAATTGTCTGAACTGATGTTAGGAAAAGCCCCACCTATTAAATATGGTGACCCAGGAAACCCTACAGTCACTGTCAAAATTGGACAGACATTTATTCTCGGTGTGTTAGTTGATTTAGGGGCAACAATTAATGTTATTCCAATAGACATGACACAATTGTTGCAACTCGGAAAGCAAGTCTGACCTAATCCTATTGTTTTAGAGTTAGCTAATTGTTCTACTATTAAACCAGAAGGAGTAATCGATGATCTAGTTCTTTCAGTTGATTCATGGGAGTATCCTACTAATTTTTTCGTATTGCAACCTAAAACCCGTTTGGGGGGCCACCCTCTAATTCTAGGAAGACCATGGTTAGCTACAACTAATTCTTTCATTGGTTGTAGATCTGGTTCAATGACCATATCTGATGGTTATGATACCAAGAAACTTACCCTTTATCCTCATGCTACACCCAGCATGGAACCCAAAAATTCTTTTTGGATGGACCTTGAGGATGACAACGCTCTGCCTGTGGTAACCATAGGAAAAGACTTGATTTTCAAAGATGATACAGAGGATGAGATAATCAATAGATTTATCAGTGACCCCTCTGTTGTTACACAAAATACGTATCACTGATTGAGTAGAATTTTTGACCCTACTGCCCAGGAAGGAGTAAGCCCAGAGATGTTCTTTGAAACTGTTGTAAATCAAGTTAATTCAGTTGTAATAGAAAATATTGAAACACATGAATTATTTCCTAAATTTAGTTCTAAGAGAATCCCTATAGAAATGAAACCTGGAAAAACCCTGAACATGAATCCTGATTTATCTTCTGTTGAAACTGGATGTTTGATGAAGTTATTGATTGAACATCAAGAGGCATTTTTCTGGGATTACATGGATATGAAAGGAATTTCCTCTGAATTATGCACCCACCATATATACATTAAGGAAGAATCTTGACCCATTTGCTAACCCCAAAAGAGGATGAACCCTAATATTAAAGAGATTGTTAAGGAAGAACTCCAAAAACTTCTCAATGCAGGATTCATCTACCCTATATCAGACTGTGAGTGGGTTTCACCGTTGGTTATTGTGCCTAAAAATAATGGTAAATGGAGAGTGTGTGTGGACTATAGAGCCCTGAATAAGGCCATGCAAAAGGATCATTTCCCTCTTCCATTTATTGATCAGGTTCTAGACAACCTATCTGGGAATTTTTTTTTCTCTTTCCTAGATGGATTTAGTGGCTATAACCAGATAACCATTGCTCCACAAGACCAAGATAAGACCACCTTTACCATCCCTTGGGGTACATTTTCCCACAAGGTTATCCCATTTGTCTTGTGTAATGCACCAACCACTTTCCAGAGAGCTGTAATTGGTATTTTCTCTGATATGGTGAATGATTGTATGGAAATATTCATGGATGACTTTACACCTTATGGTACTTATTTCGATGAAGATTTAGCTAATTTGGGAAAAGTACTCAAAAGATGCATACAATCTCATATTTCTCTAAGTACAAAAAAGTGTCATATGATGATGAGAGAAGGTGTGGTGCTGGGACATTTCATTTCTTATGCAGGAATTCAGGTAGACCCAGCCAAAATCTAGGTAATTTTGGACATTCCAAATCTATCAACTCAGAAAGAGGTAAGAATCATTTTAGGGCATTCTGGATATTACAGGAGATTCATTAAAAAAATTTCCAAACTTGCCTCTCCCTTATTTTTTCTATTAACAAAAGATGTTGACTTTAGTTGGACTAACAATTGCGAATTGTCTTTTGCAGATCTGAAACAAAAATTGCCCACAACTCCCATTTTTAGAGGGCCCAATTGGGCTTTGCCATTTCACATTTCTTCAGATGCCTCAGATACTGCAATTGGTACAGTGCTAGAGAAATAGGAGGACAAAGCTCCCTATGCTATATATAACTATATCAACAAGAACATGGCTTCTGCTGAGTTAAATTATACAGTTACAAAATAAGAATTCTTGGCAATAGTTTATGCTATCAATAAATTCAGGCATTATTTCACTGGTTATGCTACTTTTATTCACACTGATCATTCAACAATTAAATATTTGATGAATAAACCTATTACTAATGCCCGAGTAACAATATGGTTGTTATTACTACAATAAGTTGACATCACTATAGTAGATAGACCAGGAAAATAAAATGTGGTTGTTGATTTTCTCTCAGGATTGAACATAAAGGATGATAATTCACCTGTAGATGATTCCTTTCCAGATGAACATTTATTTGCAGTATCTTCTCACTCACCTTGGTATGCAGAAACTGCTAATTATTTGGTTGCAGGGAAGGTACCTCCACATCTATCTCCCTAAGAAAGAAGGAAGATTATTCAGAAGAGTGCTCGATATAGTTGGATAGGGGGATATATTTTCTACAAAGGCCTGAATCAAGGAATCAGGAAATGTGTGAGAGATGATGAAGTTTATGATCTGCTTAAAGCTTGCCATGATGGCCCTTGTGGGGGTCATTTTGCCGATAAAAGGACCAGGCATACAATTTTGAGGATGGGCTGTTTTTGGCCCACAATATTTCAAGATGCAAAGAAGTATGTCCAAGCCTGTGACAGTTGCCAATGAATGAGTCAGCCAAATCATAGGGATGAGATGCCTCTCTAGGATCAAGTGGTGTTAGAGCCTTTTGAGAGATGGGCCATAGATTTTGTAGGGCCCATTAACCCACCTTCTAATCAGAAAGTCTATATATTGGTCTGCACTAATTACATGACCAAGTGGGTAGAGGAAAAACCACTCATCAGGGCCTCAGAAGAAGCTGTCTTAGCATTTTTGTTTGAGGATATCTTTTTCAGGTTTGGAGTTCCCGAAGAGTTAGTAACTGATGGGGGACCACCTTTCACATCACATAAGTTTGAAGCCCTATTCAATAAGTATCATGTTTTGCATAGAACATCTTCTCCATACCATCCCCAAGGTAATGGGCAGGTGGAAAGTACAAACAAATTCATAGAAGTTATTCTTACCAAGACAGCGAGGGAACATCATAGGGATTGGTCTGATAGATTGCATGAAGCTCTATGGGCTTATCGAACCACTTGGAGGAGCACAACTGGTTTCTCTCCTTATGAGCTCGCATATGGGAAGAGCCTTGTTTTTCCCATTGAGTTTGAGATCAAGACCCTAAGAACTGCATCAATAGTAAATCTAGACTTGACTATGGAACAAAAGGCCAGATTGCAGCAGCTAAATGAGCTGGATGAAAAGCGTTTGGATGCTATTCATCAAACCACAATGATTCAACAACAAAGAACCAAGTGGCATGACCGAGTCATCAAGAAGAAGTTATTCAAAAAGGGAGATTGGGCTCTATTGTATGATTCACGCTTTAAAGAATATTAGGGTAAGCTGCATACAAGATGGATGGGAACTTACGAGGTAGACACTTTTTTTCCCAATGGGACAGTCAGATTGATCACTATTGATGGATCCAATACACATTTACTTGCAAATGGTCATCGCTTGTGCCTGTATCAACGTCCACTTTCCAAGGCAGAATTTAAATCCATATATACAACTGATACATATTATCAATTTTTAAATGGAAAAGAGATTGCTCCTTCCTCTTATGAACCTTATAACTTTTTTCTTTTCAATAAAACCTTATATATAAATAAACTCTGCAAATTTGAATTTTTCTGGTTTTGCTTAAAAATTTTATGTTTCTTTGCTATTCTAATAAATTCAACATAGAAGGGTATCATGTAGTTACTTGTGTGTAGATAGATTGATGAACAAGAAGGTAGATTACAATGAAAGGAGCCGAAGGATTAGTTTTTAGAAGTTTGAAAAACTTCCTAAAAAACTAAGGGATTCTGTGTTCAGCCGGGTTACATGTTGTTACACCTCTTTCCAACAAAATGGTCAATTTACATGCTGTTACACCTTTTTCCCGACTATTTTTTCTTACATGATGTTACACCTCTTTCCAACAAAATGGTCACTTTACATGTTGTTACACCTTTTTCCAAACTATTTTGTCTTACATGCTCTTACACCTCTTTCCAACAAAATGGTCACTTTACATGTTGTTACACCATTATCCTAACTATTTTGTCTTACATGTTGTTACACTCTTTTCTGACAATTTGGCTGATTTACACGATGTTACACCTAATTCCACCATTCCGACCAAAATACATGCTGATACACCTAGAGTTGTTATTCCTTTTCGCTATTTTACATACCGCTTCACCCATTTTTCGCATTTCTGCCATTTTTCCATATTGATACTCCATTAATATTTCCCTCTCTGCTATCTTTCCATGTTGAAACACTATTGTTTTGTCATTTTTGCTGCTATCTTTTCCGCTCTCTCTGTCAGAAAATGTTGCTTCATCATTACTTGACTCCACATCTGTAGATTTCCAGCTATTATGAATGAAAATAGAGAGCACATGTGATATGAATGTGGTAATATTTACTTTCAGGCAGGGTATAAAATAGTGAAAGTACCAGTCATTGGTCATGCTGAAAAAACGGCCAATCTCTCAGTCAAGACATAATATGACCTTACTTCTCCACAAGAACCAGTAAGGTAGAAGAGATCTCAAGGTAATAGAGTAGTTGTTTCTTTACCAACATCTTTTACACAAGAACCTCTGTTACACTTACAAGTTGTAACTCAAGCAACTCAAACTGATTCTGTTCTTGAAGACAAAGAAACTTAGACAGATTTTTGAAACAGTAGATGTTGGGGGTACACAGAGGTGATTTGATTACTTTTTCCCATACTGGTACTTAGCGATTTGTCTTAGCAATTTGCACTGGAGGAGTCACTTCCCTAACTCAAATTCAGAGTAAGGCTTCAATGTGGATTGCATGAGGACATGCAATGTCTTCAGTTGGGGGGCATGTTAGGACCCAGAAATGTCCCGTTTTCACTATATCTTTTGCTCATTCAACCTTATCATTTATATGCTAAATTTCCTAATATAACGTTTGCTAAGACCTTTTTCCCAAGGTATGAATCATTGATCTTGATTTTGTATTCTTATTTACTTAAAATGTTTGATTGGTAGCGTTTCTCATATTTTACCCATGAATGTTCAACTAATGATAAAAATGTGTAGATTAAAGAAAAGCAGCCAAGTCTTGAAGAAGGATCGTTGTTGTTACACCAGTTGTTACAATTGTGCACTAGTTTTGCATATTGTTACATGACTACAACAATTGCACACCTTTCTTGGAAGTTGTTATAGATGCACGCTAGTTCTGCATACTATTACACGACTACAACAATTGCACACCTTTCTTGGAAGCTGTTACGCATGCTGCAACAGGTTCCCACTGATACTAGAAGCTGGTATATCATTCAAATCTGTATCGTGAAGACTGATCCTCAAGGCTGTTACATGTTTTGGCTCACGCTGGTGATCAAGATCATTTCCATATTTTGTAATGATGACAGATCTTTTATATCATACAAACAGCTTAAGAATCTATGATTCTCAAGGCTGTTCTAAGTCCGTTTCAACTGAATGTCTCTATATTTAAATAACAAAGATTTTGTAACCAATAGATAGTGGAGATTAGCTATGGAATAGAGAGTGAAGTGAAGCATTTTTGTATCTGAACATTTTGGTGATTTAATAAATAAGTGATTTGAGTTTCTCCAACCTACTGTAGTCTTTTCGAGTGGATTCCGTGAGAAGGAAAGGGCCCACCTTCCTCACA
This sequence comes from Picea mariana, assembly GCA_032191745.1. Lineage (NCBI taxonomy): Eukaryota > Viridiplantae > Streptophyta > Pinopsida > Pinales > Pinaceae > Picea > Picea mariana. Next base: position 61,860 of record JASDQU010372346.1, read on the forward strand.
GTCTCCCCTTTGTTGTGAGTTTTAGATTAACTACTTTGATTATTTACAGTTGTGTGATTTATCTGTTTATGAATTTCTAGAATACATTTGATGTTACAGTTCAATCCATTTTTGTTAATGCGCATCAATGTGTCTCATGAGAGTTAGAAACAATTGTTGTATACTACTGGAGAATTGCTTTGAAAGTTAATTCCTTTTCTGCATTAGATTAAATATTTGTTTTCAAGCAAAAGTAAATATAAGTGTGAATTCCCTTTCTGCAATTAAGTAGGCTTCCTTTCAACAATTAGAACATAACTTCTTTCTGCAAGAGTAATATAGAAAATTAGAATAGATTAGATAATCCAGGATTCTTATACACTCATCAAATTCTACTCCTAGAAATTAGATTTCAATTATGCAAGTGTGATTTCAATTCTACAACAATAGATTAGAAATCCAGCTGTGTCAACAACTTGTGTTAGTGTTCATCTTCTCAATTCTATTTCTTTTAGTGTTAGTTTACCTTACTGCAACTTTATTAGTGTTTGCTTTCATAATATAGCATAGACTATGCACAATTGTCTTGCAATAACAAAACTTCCCTGGGTTTGACAATTCATATTGAACACCTTAATTATCTATTTATTTAGACAATTAAAGTGCACAAAAAGTATGCACTTGAGGGAAGCTCGAACTACATTGCTTGGAAGGATAGGATGGAGGCAGTACTCGAAGACAAAGGCTTGAAGGAATTCATTGACAAGGATGTTCCTAAGCTAGATGCTGCAAATATTGATGCATGGCAAAAGAAAGTGGCAAAGGTGAGGAGGATCATGTTGGAGGGAGTACGAGACCACATTGTCTCAAACCTCCATGGGAAATACACACCATATTCAATGTGGAAGGCTTTGATGGATCTATTCCAAAACAACAACAACCATAGGAAATTGGCACTCAAAGATAAACTCAGGAAGATCAAGATGGAGAAGGGAGACTCCATTCCAAAATATCTCATGAAGTTTGTCCAATGTCAGGATGAGCTGGGGAGAGTGGGAATAACAGTCACTGATGGTGATTTGGTGAGCTTGGCTCTCCTAGGAATTTCGAAGAATTGGCACAGTTATCAAGATTGTGTCAATGGAACGGAAAAATTGCCAGAGTGGGAACGACTATGGTCGGATCTAGCGCAGGAGGAGTTCAGGTGGAACACCAGAGATGGATCTTCATAAAAAAATGATGATGAAGAGGATTGTGGGAAGGGGAATAAATTCCATTCAAAATGTGAGTCTAAAGGAAAGAAGATGGATTTGTCCAAAGTGAAGTGTTTTTACTTTCACGAACATGGGCATCTCGCTACTAACTGTCTGCAGTAGAAGAAGAACAAGAAGTTTGCTGGAGCTACAGCTGGTGAGGCCCTTGCCTTGCAATTTGAACTTTAATTCTCCTTGATTGCATGCATGGCGTCGAGTGCATTGGGATCGGTGTGGTATTTCGATAGTGGCGCTTCCTTCCACGTGACGAGAGATAAGGATCTTTTAAGTGACTTGGAGGAGAAAGATCTCAAAATGCATATAGAGATGGGCGATGATGGATGATATAGTGCGACTGGAATTGGTACCATTACCTTTTAGAGGGTTAAACCATTTCAATTGAAAGATGTTATGCATGTTCCAGGTCTGAAGAAAAACTTGGTCTCAGTCGCAATGTTGGAGGACAGAGGCTATGTCGTTGTTTTCAACGATGGAAAATATTTCCTGCGACATAAAACAATGGGTCAAGTCAAGAAGATAGGGATTCAAGTTAAGAATGTCTACAATATGGAGGTAGATGGTTGTGTTTCCATGATGGGAGAGGCAGAAAAAGTGGTGAGCCGGGATGAGGGAGAATTATGGCACAAGTGATTGGGCCATCTTCATCATGGAGCCTTGAAAATCATGCAGCAAATATCTACTGGACTTCCAATGGGAACACTTGCTTAGTTAGATCAGGGAAAGGGTTTCACCATGGGGAAGTATGTAAAGTCCACCTTTCATGAAAAGGAGAACCGTGCTTTGGTGATCCTGGAGAGAGTTCACACAGACATGTGTGGACCATTCTCGGTTGCTTCAACAGCAAAACATAAGTATTATGTTATTTTTGTTGATGCCTTTTCTCGTAAATGATGTATCTTATTCATACAGAAGAAGGATCAAACATTCTCAAAGTTCTATGAGTTTAAAGAATTGGTGGAGAAAGAGTCGGGGAAGCAAGTGAAGGCTCCGAGGAGTGATAATGGTGGAGAATACATCTCTAACGGATTCAAAGACTTCTGCAACAAAGAAGGAGTTCGAAAATAACTCATAACACATCATAACCCACAACAAAATGGGGTCGCGGAGAGGAAGAACAGAACGATCATGGGTGCAACACAAGAAATGTTGCATGATCAGGGCCTAACAATGCATTTGTGGGTAGAAGCATGCAACACTATGGTTTATGTGCAAAACCATTGTCCTCATAGAGTACTTGGCATGAGTACACCTGAAGAAGCTTTCACTGGTAAGAAATCATATGTTTCTCACTTTAAGATTTTTGTCTCATTTGTTTATGTGCATGTGACCAAGAACACTAGGAAGAAGCTGGAGTCGACTGCTGAAGTTAGAATATTTGTGGGGTACACAGAAACACCCCATAATTATCGTGTGTATTTTCCTAACAGTAAGATGATTTTTATGTGTCGGGATATAAAATTCGATGAGGGGAAAGCCATGCGGTTGTCGCTTGAGAGGGAGATAGACTTGCATGTGGAGGAGGAACTGCTGGTTCCCAAAGATGAGTCTCAAGATGTGGATCATCCACATGAGGAGGTTCATGGAGTGGAGGAAGCCACTCATGCAGAGCCATCCATCAAAAATGGCAGAAAGCACACCACGGAAGTTGATAGATTGAGACTAGATGCTGCATAGAATGTAGGAGCCCCTACTTCACAGCGCAGACAGAGACAGTCTCCTGATCGATTTACTAGATACATGGATCTCATGAGAAAATGTATTGTGACTGAACCATCTTCCTGTCAAGAAGAAATGCAGGATCCCACTTGGGTTGATGCAATGGTAAAGGAGTATAACTCCATTGTCAAAAATAGTACATGGGAAATTGTCCCAAGACCGGTTGACAAATTAGTGGTAGGTTAGAGATGGATCTGCAAGGTAAAACAAGCTGCTTATGGGAGTACTGAGAAATACAAGGCCAAATTGTGGCCCAGGTCTTCTCACAGATTGAGGGGATAGATTATGATGATACCTTTGCACCTGTCGCAAGGTACTCTTCCATTAGATCCATCTTTGCACTATCAATGCATATGGGCTGGCGCATTCATCAGATGGATGAAAAAACTATGTTTCTCAATGGGATCATTGAGAAATAAGTGTACATAGAGCATCCTGAAGGATTTGAGATCTTCAGCAATGAGTTGCATGTGGGCCGACTCAAAAGAGCATTGTATGGGATGAAGCAAGCACCCCGTGCTTGGTACACTCGGATAGACAGTTATTTCACTAGACTAGGCTTCACCAAAAGTTAAGCGGATGCAAACCTATACCAAATTATGGTGGAGGGTAAGCTTTTAATCATTGTTCTTTATGTTGATGATTTAATACTGACTAGTGATGAGCAACTAATACACTCATGCAAGGAGGACCTTGCAAAGGAGTTCAAGATGAAGGATATGGGCCTCCTTCATTATTTCCTTGGATTGGAAATATGGCAGCGAGATGGTGAAATTTTTGTGTCTCAAGGAAAGTATGCTAGGGAGATATTGGGTAAGTTTCACATGGAGGGATGCAAACCCATGGACACTCCTCTTCTAGGAAACTAGAGGAAAGAGGATGCTACTTCTGGAGAGGTAGTGGATGCTACTGTCTATCGCCAGCTACTGAGTCTGCTAATTTATCTAGTGAACACGAGACCGAACATTTGCTATGTGGTTAACCAACTGGGTCAAGTGATGGTTAATCCTACCAAGATCTTTTGAAAGGTGAGTAAGCATGTCTAAGATACCTGAGGGGCACATATGAGTATGGATTATGGTACAGACAGACAAATGAGGTGAAGTTGCATGGATTCATGGATGCAGATTGGGCAGGCATCCCAATGGACAAAAAGATCACATCAGGGGGGATATTTAGTATTGGATCTACAATTTTTTCTTGATATAGCAGGAAGCAGAGATTCGTGGCACTCAATTTAGTGGAAGCGGAATACATGGCAGTGAGTGAAGCTACATATGAGGCTATCTGGATGAGAAAGATCTTGGTTGGTTTGTTTGGTTCTCATTTAGATCCGATAATGATTCATTGTGATAATTAGAGTTGCATTAAACTCTCGATTAATCCTGTGTTTCAT